>JACCGJ010020748.1:0-30414 GCA_013407085.1 Atriophallophorus winterbourni
GCACTTTTCCTGGATCAGGTTTGTGTTTTCATACCATATCATAGAGAACATCTTTCATTCAAAAACTCACTTCTTCAGATCGGAGCTCTGAATATCAGAACTGATTTTAAACTTAGTTTGGGGATTGATATTGATTGTCTTAGAATCGCGATTATATGACTCGTCTATCATTTTAAAATTGAATGGTTCGATCTTTTGGCACACTAGATTTCGCAGCTGTCAACTCACGGCCGGCGGGTATTGGAATAATGACGAATTCAAGTGTGACAGCCTCGCTGATTCATTGCATCTCTTCTAATAGAAGGATTTTCGAGAATTGGCCTCAACTCAGAATTTGCGAATGCAGATTATTTGCAGCCGTGTCTTGACTGGCCAACAATGCCTACGACGATATGCTGTTTTGCAACATGCCATCAGCTTGATATTTTCATCTTGGTGGGAGACATGACTGTTAGACTTGGACGCATGATTCGATGGTATGGTCGATCTAAAAAGTCAATACTTCAATAAACACAAACTTTTCGTCCAATTCTCTTTTTGGTTACCGTAAAGCTGTTCCTGGTGATGGCAACCGGTTAAATTTGAAACATTTTGCAGGACCGCTTTAAATCGCATCGCGTTTCTCTCATCTGCCAAGCATGATACGGCGTATCCTTAGACGTTTTTTCTGGGAATATTTCTTCTGGTGTTGAACATATACACGAGATTCTAGACTGCACTGCTCACGTCTAGGCACTATGGCTCCGAAAGCTATTTTGTTTCAAGACGGTTTCTATCCATGTGAGACTTAAAACTGAGCCCACGGATGTACACAAAATGCGAGGCGAACTTGGCAATCGATTGGAATATGTTTGGCACCGATCGTGTATTCATAATGCAAAGAAATTTGAGTGCAACCGGTTAGAACAGTTTTTGGTTAACGTTTCACTTCGACACAGAAGCTTCGTCAGACCAAGGGTGATAGTCAGGACAGGGAACATGATTAAGTAGCGGTCAACCCCCACCACTTATTTGACCTTACCGCTAAACAGCCTATAGTGCGCCTACCTTGTGTCACGTCTCGTGGGAATGACCAGGATCAGTGGTCCATTTTCCTCACAGTGTGTATCCAAATCAATCTGATACAAGTGAACACGGTCAAGGTCAGTTGACACAGCTGCCCACATACGTAAAAGTACATAACTAACGGGGCTAAGGCTACTTTTTGAGAAAAATCAAAAATCTAATTAACTAGTAGGTATAAGGTGAATAAGAACTATTTACTCTCGTATCGGTGCCGAGCGCCAGATTGTGGAGATTTCGACCCCATCCACCTTATAGACCGCCAGTCGACCTACCTTGATAATTTCGAGCGCCTCCGCATGTAGTCGTTCGCTATACGGTTTAATACCGCGTCACAATATTTACACAATATGTTGATCGACGCTGTGGCCCGTATCTAAAACGTGCTCCGCCAAGGCGGAATTACGAATAAGGGGTTGATATTCGCTCGCCTCCCGGGGCTGTATCCGGACACGCTTTCGGTGTTTTTTTATTCTAGTATGAATTTCCCTGGAAGTGTTCCCTATGTAAACACCCGAACAGTTCTTACAGTTGATTCTGTAGATGCTGTTCGTAACGCTAGATAAAGATGTCTTATCCTTGAGGTGCATCAGAACCGAAGTGAAAAGTTACTCAAAAACCGTACTAACCGATTGCACTCAAATTTCTTTGCATTGCGAGGCGAACTTATTTCCACATACACACTACTATTTCCCACCCACGACTCACCGAAAATAATCTTCACTGTCTCCACCTGATGGGGGCAAACAGGCAGAAACTGGTTGTGGCGCGGGGGATATGAGCACCACTGTGCTCATTTTGTTGATGTTCACACTACGCAATTTTTGCAAAAATCCATTTTCGTCATCACATGACATACATCGTGCATTGAATGTCATTGCACGTGAACTTGTAATATTGATTTTAAAGGTGTCTCAGATGTGCCCTCGTTAAAAGTTCAAGGAAAATCGCATGGATCATCGCATTTTATGTAGCAACCGTCACTTTTCAACGTTCCATGTGCCTCATTGTAGTTTCAAATTATGTTGGTTGGTATAGTTCAAGATAATTCAAAGTGATTTAAGTTATTTTGATGGTCTAAAAAGCATCAACATTCACAAAAACGATCGAATGATGAACATTAAAATGTGAGCGTATCAAATCACGCTAAGAGATTAGGGTAAATAGCATATGAGTAGTCGAGAGATAATTAAATAGTCTCATTTCTCGCTTCCCCACATTCATGAGCTTGTATTTGTTGAATTTAAATGGTAGTTTGTTCTTTAATAACCAAATGTGAGGCGTAGCAAGATCTTTTTGTAATAGCACACAGTTTTCTCCATATCTTTATTTTCTCCGCGAATATGTTACAGCGAAGAAATTTCGGTATTTCATTAACGTAAGTCAGAAACAGGATCCGCGCCAAGAACTGAATCTTGGGGAACTCCGCTAGTTGCAGCGATTGGATTTGATAGTGCCCTATCAACATGTATCTAGGTAATGCGGTGTGTTACGTAGTCATTTAATCGATTCAATACCTTTCCGTTGATACCATGCTTCTCCAGCTACTGTAGTAGTAGGCTGTTGTTAACACGATCAAATGCTTTTGAGATGCCGAGGTAGCAGCCATGAATTTCCTGTCCTTTATCTACCGCTTGTGATTAATCATCTAGTGTTATCAGTAAATTAGATAAGCAAGAATAATTCCGTCTAAATCTTGTATTCTTGAAAGTAACTGATTATTTTTAAAATGTTTCATTAGATCGTCAATAATGAAGCGCTCAGGTTGTTTTAAAATCTCAACTAACATTAACGGGTCGGTGATTAGAAACATCTGAGCGATTTCCCTCCTTTAAAAATATGAGTAGTCATTCCACGCTTCCAATCGGTAGGAATCACGCAATTTGTCTGTTTTTAGTTAAACAAATATGTTGGTTAAAATGCTCATTTGTATGCAAAGTTATACTTGTATGTCACTCCACGTGACGACGGCAAACAGCTAGAAACCGGTAGTGGAGTGTAATTGCGGGTGATGTGAGCAACACATCACTTTGGTCATCCATAAGCGCCTTGAGTGCTTGACCGCGAATCACTATGTGATTCTGTGTTTGAACATCATTGTTCGTTGTACGAACCCTATGCAACAGTGGCATTCAAGTATAACCTTGTTTACCATTTATCCACTGTGTCAAGGCTCACTAAACCTAATCTTACTGTCTCCACCTGATGGCTGGCAAATAGCCAGAAACGAGTAGTGGTGTGTAAAGGATTGGGATGTGAGCAGCACATCATTTTGGTCATCCATAAGCGCCTTGAGTGCTTTGACCAAGAATCGCTTTGTGATTCTGTCTGAACATCGTCGTTCGTTGTACGAACTCTATGTAACAGTGGCATACAAGCATAACTTTATTTACCACATTACCACTGTTTCAAGGCTCACTGAACCGAATCTTACTGTCTCCACCTGATGACGGCAAACAGCCAGAAACCGGTAGTGGTGTGTAAAGGATGGGGGGATGTGAGCAACACATTACTTTAGTCATCCATGAACGCCTTGAGTGCTTGACGACGAATCACTATGTGATTCTGTGTTTGAACATCGTGATTCGTTGTACGAACCCTATGCAACAGTTGCTTTCAAGTATAACCTTGTTTGCCATTTATCCACTGTTTCAAGGCTCACTAAACCGAATCTTACTGTCTCCACCTGATGACGGCAAACAGCCAGAAACCGGTAGTGGTGTGTAAGGGATGGGGATGTGAGCAACACATTACTTAGGTCATTTGTATGCATTTCCATCACACACCCCATGACCAGTTTTGTGTTGTTTGAACTCACCAGGTAGTGACAGTACGATCAGGATGCGCATGAAACAGTGGCTAAACGGTAAACAAGTTTCGCTGTTGGATAAGGTTGGCCCGACCAATCTGTTCGATCAGTATGTGAATAGTTTGTATAGCAAGTGCGCACTACTTTAATATGAGTTATTCCATCGGTCCCGGGAGAATTTCCTTTTTTTAGAGAAACAATGCATGAAGGACGCGTTCTGCCGTGACCGACCGTCAGTGGTTGAAATCGGTTGATTTGCATCTTCCCTTGGACTGAATACAAATGGGCTAATGCTTCACCACCTTCTGATGCAGTTATTATTGGCCCAGCAGTCTACCTTTTCGGGTCATTCATCCTTAGATCTAACGTCAAGTCAGACGGATTCCCTTTATACAAGATGTGGCCATTGTTGAGGCACTGCTCCTAACAAATAAAAGCAACCCAAACAACTGTGTGGTTGGAAATTGAACACTAATTTTAACTAGTAAAAACAGTCTGATTCACTAATTCGTTTGAACTTCGTTATACCTACATGACTTGACACCCACTATGCTTACTATAGGCTTCTCAACAGTAAGGTCAAACCAGAGGGGGTGGTTGGAATGCTATTTACTGACTATCGCTCTTGGTGTCGCCGATTTCCTGTGTCACAAGTGAAACGTTACCCAAAACCGGCTCCAACCGATTGCACTCAAATTTCTTTGCATTACGAATACTCTATCGGTCTTAAACATATTCCAATCAACGTCTAAAACCCTTATCAATTAGTTCGTGTTGGCCTCCTTCGGTCGATTTCGACCATGTATGTACATCACAATCGCTGGATTTTTTACATGATCCACAGCTTTTCATGACTAAATAGTCCGATTTGGGAGAAATAATCTCTCCCGCAGCGCTCGTAACGATAGGCAGAACTCGGTCAGTTGCACGTCGGCGGCGTGATCTGCGTTCAGCAGCCAAGAGCTGTATCTGCTCCTCCTCAGCTTGCAGACGACGCATTACACAATGCCTCCAATGTGAGCGGTCAAGAGCCAGTTCTTTCCAACTCGCGGGGCCAATGCAAAGAGCTTTCATATCTCTCATATAGATTACTACATTCTTGAAATTATCGATCTGTTTTATAACAGCAGTTCTTACTCTCGTTTAATGGACATGAGAAATTCATGTGCAAATAATTCGTTATTTCACGATCTTCTGGATCAAATTGATTTATACTCTCTCAAAGAATCGAACACAACTACACTGCAGCTGACTGCATGGTTCCCGTTTCAATAGCACGGATGCAGTCAAGCAAGGCAGCTTGATTGCTTGCAAAAGGATTCAGTGTGAAACAGAACAATTGGGCAGTCGAGCCGAAACCGATTACTAGCTGACGATTTTACACATAGATTCTTGTGTTTACCGGAAGGTAAACTCCCACGATTTATGTAAAGGAATGTTCGTGTTTGCTATCTCCACAAACGCTAGGATACCGATTTAGAGAGGCACTAGATTCAGTCCCTTTATACAACCATGTTCACGAATGCACTCGGAGGAGAGGTTCTGACCGTCCATCCGTCTTGGATCTGGTGTTAACAGCGGAAGAACAATCTATCGAAGCGATCGGATCCCAGGCTCCGCTGGGTCTTAGTGACCATTCAGTGCTTGTGTTCCACTATGGTTGCAGTACTCATCAATCTGTTGCTCGAAATGGGGTGGTTTGCCGGGTAGATAAATTGGCCCTGAGTAAATCGCTCGTGCAGATTCCGCATTTTCAGACGGACAATATAACCCCTGATTCGCAATGGAACGAGCTTGTAGGTTTTCTAAAAATGAAGATAGACGAGAACTCGCAGATCGTTCAGAAAAGGTGCGTCGATGAACTTCGTTTTGTTGTCCGCAGCAGAACAAAAAAGTGGATAGCACTGAAGCGAGCACCGTGGGTGCAGCATAAAGCCAACACTACTTCTACTTCTTGGCAACATTTCCGTATGTTACGCAACAAAGTGACTGCACTCATTCGAGAGGATAAGGAAGCGCACCAATTGATGCTGCTGTCAAAAATGGAACGCAACCCTAAGTTACTATACAAAATCATGAACGCGAAAGCAAAAGTCAAACCAGGTATTTTTGCTGTCCAGAATGGTGAAAACTCATTGAGATCGCGTTGGAAACCGCAAATCCACTCTAAATTGTTCGTGCCAAA
The DNA here is from genome assembly GCA_013407085.1 of Atriophallophorus winterbourni. Taxonomy (NCBI): domain Eukaryota; kingdom Metazoa; phylum Platyhelminthes; class Trematoda; order Plagiorchiida; family Microphallidae; genus Atriophallophorus; species Atriophallophorus winterbourni. The sequence goes on from JACCGJ010020748.1 coordinate 6,057, forward strand.
AGTTTTAATGGAACGTTGGGAGTAATCAGTCGACTCGGAATTCGAAACATTAGGCGAAATTTTGATAAATCCATAGATTGTCTCAAGTCAATTGCTCAAACTAAATATTAGAAAATCCCCAGGTGCGGATGGCATCAAACCGGATGTGCTCAGGTTCTGTCATCGTCAGCTTTGTGAACCACTCTCCAGCCTGTTTAACTATTCGTTGCTTAAGGGAGTTGTACCGAAAGATTGGAAGTCTGGCGTGATTACACCTATCTTCTTACCTGCTATTGGTAAGGTCATGGAACGCATAGTCTCGGAAAGAATGGCTGCTCACATTAGTTGTCTAACGAATCTTCTCATAGCGTTAGACGAGTTGGGTAGAAGTTCTTGTATTCACATCTTTCTAAATCGTTCGACAGATTCAATCACCATTTGCTTCTTCAAAAACTAATACGTTTAGGAATATGTGAACCACTCCTCTCATGGTTGTGTGACTACCCTCCAGATTGTCATCGCCGGAGTGCTATCCGCAATGTTCAAAACCACCAGCGGAGTCCAACAAGGAACCATGCTAGGCGCGCTCCTCTTTCTACTATACATCAACGATTTGCCCCTCACTCATATCATCGAAAATAGTCCAGTTCTTGGATGATGTGAAAATTTTGACGCGAATCAGCTTTGCATAGGATTGTTTGATACTACAAATGGATTTATACAACATCCAATACCTGAGCTACAAGTATTTTCTTCCATTCCAAAACTATCATTTTTGTTCATTTTTACATACGTACGTACGTTCGTACTTTTGAGTACAGTGCTCCCGTCCACACTGCTCGTACCTCATCTACCCGATACCTAAACCATCCAAGTATCCACTACCAAACCACTCGATGTTTTAACTTACTGCTGTCAAACACGTCCCGTTAATTGGCGCCTTGCTTTGTTTGTTTGTTTGTTCGATTATGCGATGCCATCTAACTTGCACCATCGAGATCCTGTCAATCAACGTTTGCTTACACTTCCATGGTTCGTCAACATGTCAACCACTGAAAAGCCTTATAGTAGTCGATCTGCGGTTGTTTATTTGGCACCCATCGTATTGCATTGATCACATCCAGCGTGCCAATGCTCCTTTTGCGAGACTGGTACATGTCTGGTTGACGCATGGAGCATACCGTCTTACGGTATGCGCATTTTCGAATAACTATATTCCAAACATTCAACTGCTTGCTCGTTTCTAGACATCCTATCGTTCGCGTTTCGGGAATTAGAAATAAAATTACGGGATGTAATAATCTGTTCGTGTGTGTTGATTATTACTGGTTTCCCAGTGAACAACATGTGAAAATCTAATGGATGTTAGGAACAGACGAAGTCCTTTTAAGGTATCACTTTCGAGATTTGCGAATTTTAGCAGTCTCAGATCAAATATTGAAGATTGGCTCTCAGCGAACGCTAAGATCAACTTTCAAATTAGTTGATCCTCTGCTGACCCCTCCACTTCTATATCAACTATAAATTGACCTTAAAGATGAAACAATGATACTCAGCATCAGTTTAGTGTCGTATTTCAAACATGCAACCATCATCTCAGATGTTGCTAGCAGTTCGAAGTTGGAATACGTCGCTTCGCATTCTTCTTTGTTCAACAGTCCTGAGGACCAATCAACTGAGGCACTCAATGAAAATCTTCGCAAGCTTAACCATTTGTCTACGGTAATTGGATATACGTACTTAATGATATTTTTGTGTTATTCTGCTTAATTATGGCATAAATAAAACACATGATTATTTTTTTATGGATCAGATGCCAGACGCCGCCTGACAAGTGCACTCCGATGCCGACTGAAGGTACCAACGGGAGCTACTGAGCAATCGAATGCTTGTTTGAGGTGGTAACTAGAGATAACGTCAGTAGACAAATGGTTAAACGCTCGTTGATATAAATGGTCCACAGCAAAATATCTTTTCGGAGCTCTAAACATAAGAAACGAAGGGTGATCGAACAGTTTTCACACACAGCATGGGTTGTCATGGTAACGAATGATTGTATGCTTTTTCACGCTTTGTTGCCGTTAGTAAGTATAGCACTGAATATTGCGCCTAATATACTCTATCAACCATTTAAGTATGCTCGAAAGACCGTTTCATTCAATTTAATTTTATTGGTCTAAAAGCATGTTAGCTTTATAGACACCGTTTTCGACTGAGTTGATCATAATTTACTCTTGAACAAGATAAAGAAGCACGGTATTGTTGGAAGACTATATGAATTGATAAGTGATTACCTTAACGAAAGAAACATCCGAGTTCGTGTGGACGGTCTATTATCGAAGAAAATCGATGTCGCTAGCGGTGTTCCACAAGGATCAGTGCATGGACCAATACTGTTCCTAGTCTATGTGAACGACATACGTATGTATGTATTAAAGCACAAGCCTGGACCAGGCAAAGTCATAGACTGCACGTGGGCTAAGATACTGTCAGGTTGCCCAGGCCTAGACAGATATGAGGGGGAAATAGAAATAGAAATGGTAGTGAGACTCCAGCGTGTTTCAGCATGCAGCTCACTACCGTTGGTAAATCAATTTAGCACGATGTTAGCCGCACAGCACAGAAATGCTTCACGATTGCACATATGTGTCCAAGATCATTCAGATCGGTCGTGACCTTGGCTTTTCCTACCAATACAAGCTAGGCGACATAAACCTGGAGTACACATTGGAAGAAAAGGACGTGGGTGTCTGGATCTGCGGTAGTTTGAAAAATGGTCTACTATACGAAGCCGTTTACAAAAGCGCGTTTCGGCTGTTCGGCATGTTACGGCGGATATTTGGATGTTTTCCCCGGGGTGTTTTCCTCTCATGATGAATACATATATACACCCAGTTCTAGACTATGCCGTACAAGCCAGGATACCATGGCTCCAAAAAGAAATCTTACTTCTGGATCGCATATATTAGAGAGCTTCTAAGCTTGTCATTGGACTCGAAAATATGCCATTCGCCCGGTGACTCAGACGACTGGAGATGAGGACACTTTCCCAAAGAAGAATGCGAGATGATCTCATCCTCGCATATAAAACACTAACTACTGATTCCCACCCCCTGGGCATATTATTCCACCTTCGAACTTCCATCAACAACCGTGGCCATGGTTGAAAGTTGGAAATACCACATTCCAAACGGAACTACCGCTGGTATTTTTATTCGGTGCGTGTGTTCTTTGTTGTGAATTCCCTACCTGTCGATTTGTTAAGCTCAAACAGTTTATCTATATTCAAATCGAAACTTGACGAGTATGTGAAAGCTAATCAAGATTTTGCCCCGAACTATTAATAAACTATCATCGTCCCATTGATTTTGATTATAGATATATATGCTTCTGTGCTCGAATTATTTATCTGTTGCGCTGTGTGTCGAGAGCGGTGTACTTTCGCCGAGCACGGTACAATTCTAGCTTTCGTGCTTACCGGTTTTTAAAAATGCCACGTGACGTACTGCGCGTACCGCGTTCGCTCATTATGAGGTCAAACTTGGTGCGTGCACGAACAGGTGATTATCGATCCGTGGCGAGCGATAATGAGGGGAGCAACGATAGCCACGTCGGGTGAGCAAATCAAGAAATGATTCAATCGTACGGAATTTGTCTTAGTCGTAAAACGCTGGAACAACACTCAAACGATGCACAGTCGGGTGGGCTTTCCCATTATCTCTCTGTTGGGTGGAAATTCAGGACGTCACACGCGTAGGCAAAATGCCAAGGTAATCAGAAGGGTCAATTCCACAGTGCTGCACGAGATTGCGCCGCAGATAAATAATTCAAGGCATATGGATCTTGGTCGTACTGTTCCTAAATGATGAGCGTGAACAACACAAAACCAGTTGCGGGGTGTGTTGGAACTGCGTGTAGCAGACAATTGTCCCTACACATTCATCATTGTACACGTCTACTTATTCTACCTTTCGCCAACACACGATTCAAAAGTCAATCACGTGCATCACGTGTGCATTTATCGATTTTCGCCGCCCGGTCAGTGATATCGACCGCTTTCAAATTATTAAAATGGCTCGAGGCAACTGAAAACGGGATATCGGAGACAATAACATCGACAGGCAGCGAACAACAATACTGCCCTTTTCTCCATTTCCATTCCTCCCGCTATTGTACAGAACAACGCCGTCACTTCATAAAGATAACATTCGGTATACAAGCGTTGTTCTCTGTGCCGAGACGTGGAGGTTCTAAAGACGAAACCGTCGCTAGAACGCTGTCATAAGTAAACACCACTAGGGCCATAACCAAACTAATGAGCCCGATGTGATACGAACACGCAGCCTTCTGACAACTCTTGTATTTAGTTAATTATATTTGTAGTACCAATTGTTACACACGTTTTATTCTGCACATTCGAGCCACGAGGTCAAATGACTTGACCGAATACAAGCGGCGCCAGGTAAATCAGCCTGTTGATACGGAATTACAATAGGCTGTTTAGTGTGAGGGAATGGTGCTATTTAATTATGGTCCCTTGGTCTGACAAAGGTTCTCTCCGATGCTAAGTGGTACCCAAAAACTGTGGTAACTGATTGCTTTCAAATACACTGTACAAGTAATGAAATTATTCCGTTGACATTTGATGAGATATTAAATAACCCCGATTATTCTGGAATCACTTACCTTTGTATCCAATCACGAGTTTTGCCCGAAACAACACACTCATTTAAACATCAAACTAACAGCCCCATTCGTAATGTAAGGGATTTATGCGTACCGTTTCAAGATTCAAGAATTTATGGTCACAAAAAGCACATAGCTTCACAATTACCATATCATAGTAAATATGCGTTCAATAAGAGGTATTAAAAAACAATTATACGATGTCACTGGAGTCAAGTAATATGCTTACCCTGAGTCAATACACAGGCATCGTCAAATCGTTATGTAACAAATAAGTGTCGAAGTTTCGAGTGAATGGTTTGATACAGGGAGAGGTGATAATTGCTTCGGGAAGGGCATTCCACAGGAAACAGACACGTACCGAATAGAAATATCGGCGACAATTAGTACGGGAATGCGGAATTTGTAGTACCGTTGTATAACCACGGGTGATGAGTAGATTTTAGTGAGAGCAACGGATAGTTTCTTGGATTAAGTAACTTGACTAGTCAAACATGGCACTTCGCTTACGCTCAAATGAACAAAATGCATAACACATGAGGAAGGTTTATTGTTTGTACAACTCACGAATTTCGCATTACTTCAATGATTGTGCAACACGTTTAAGGACATTTTTCGTTTACCACGTCCACGCCACGTTCTTCGTATTCATCTTTCGATATCCAGATTTTACTGAACGTGTTCAAAGACGCCAAAATTGATCCACCTATCCAAACACTATATTTTCGTTGTTCATTGGGACACACTGCGATTGCAGTGTTTGGAGGAGCTAGTTTGCGTAAATCATTCTCCAGTCTTCGTGACAAACCAGGAAACATGGTTGATCCACCGCTTAGCACAATATTCGAGTACAAATAGGGATGCAGTTCTGTCGGCGTACTCTGAATTGCATCGTGAATAAGTTGCGATAACCCGAAGCCGTCGAGACCGGTTTTTGATGGTTGAAAAAGTAACTCTGGCGCGATGACTCTCTCGCTTCCAATGGTGACAACCTGTCCGTTTGGAGCCTGAAACTTGGCCGCATTTGTGGCGAACAAAGGATTCATTGTTGTGATTGGGGTTGGAGAAATGTAGCAAAGTTTCTCTTTGAAATGTTGTGCTACATCCATGGTTATATATTGAGCAACTGAAGGATTATTTGAGATGAGTAAACGTTTAAGTGACGTTGTGACAGTATTCCCCCCAATTTCTCGCTGCCGTGTTGAACTTTCAATTGTATAAGTCTCCTTAACAGGAATGATGGACAACCTCTCATACCCAATGTCAACAACCGTGCCTGTTGTCAGCCCGACGGAATACAAACTGAGCACTGCTTGGCTGGAACAATACAACGCTGGAACCGAGAATTTTTCGAACGCCAGCTCCACCAGTGAATTTCGGTGTTCTTTTAACATTTGTGGCGTTTCGATCAACAACAAAGGATGTTCACTCGATTTGACACGTAATTCCTTGGAGTAGAGATAACACCAAATGACTGAAAGCTCGTCAACGCTATTGATCACGCCTCGTGAGATTGGATGATATTGCGGGAGTCGATTTCGAAGTGACCTGGATTGTTCACCGACAAACCAATCCGTGTATCCCAATGCATTAACTGATTGTGCCACCACCGTGGGAACCAAGATTCTTGGATTACTTTCCCCTGCGTAGCCTGCTTTGATGAGATATGATCCGTTGTCGAGTACAATAGGCAGACCATCAATAGATACCATGGTTCATTTGCACAATGGTGACTTCTGTCAGTCTATCGCATCCGTACCGATCATTGTCACATGATTGGCTTCTGATTGGCTGCTTCCGGAATGCGTGACGTTTGGTTTTCCTTGCGTGTGGTGCAAGAATGCTTGTCACTTCATGCAGGTAGTACAACAGAACCCGGGGAAATAGAGAAAACGTTTGAATTAAATGTGTGACCTGTTGAAAGGATGCTTGCTAAAACACTTTCACGTGTGTGTAGGGGTAACTTGTGTTGTTTCCCGATATGAGAGAGAATGGGTGATGGTATATCCCTCAGTTGCTTCGCGAAGTTTTGTAGATCATCAAAGATAGATCCACATCTCTACATACTACTGGATTTGTTGATCGAGAATGAGCATTACCATGAAAGCCTGGTATGGAATAGAAAACCAAATGTAAGAAAGCATCTTTCATACTTTCAGTAGTTTACTAATAAAAGTAGTTGGATAGTTTGTGAACCATATACAAGCTTTATAGAGTAATGCATGTCAACCGCTCTTTAAATCGTCCGTGTTGTTGTTGTTGGCCTCATTCGGTCGATGTCGACCATCGATGTACATCACAATCGCGTGAATGTTCAAGTTTTGCAGCTTTTGGAACGACTAAACAGTCCGATTCGGCAGGAACAATCTCTCCCGCAGCGCTGGCAACGAAAGTCAGAACTCGGTTGTATTGCGTCAGTTGCACGCCGGCGGCGTGATCTGCGTTCAGCAGCTAAGAGCTGTATCTGCACCTCCCCAGCTTGCAGAGGACGCTTTACACAGTGCCTCCAATGTGAGCGGTCAATAGCAAGTTCTTCCCAACTCGCCGGGTTAATGCCAAGAGCTTTCATATCTCTTTTGCAAACGTCTTTGTTCCGCAAGTGCGGTCTGCCCAATGGTCGACTTCCTAGTTGCAACTCACCATAGAGTAAATCTTTCGGAATACGACCAGTTTCCATTCTGTAGACATGACCAAGCCAGCGCAGGCGGCGCTGTCGCAATAGAGTGAACATATTATGTAGACCAGCTTTCGAAAGCACTTCAGCATTAGTCCTTCTGTCCATCCACGATATGTTCAAGATACGACGGATGCTTCGTAGATGGAAAGCATTCAGCTTCCGTTCGTGTCTCGCGTGGGTGGTCTAGGTTTCACTGCCGTACAGTAAAGCATTTAGTACGCACGAGCTTTATACCATTATCTTTGTCTTTACAGCCAGCTTGCGGTTACCCCAAACACGAGAGTTCAAACGGGACAGAATGACAGCTGCTCTACCAATCCGCTTATCAATCTCCGTGTCTAGCGAGAGGTTATCCGCAATGGTTGAACCAAGGTATGTGAACTGATGTACTGATTCAAGCTGACAGTTTCCAACAGTTATGATGGGAGGCGATACAGTCCCTTGACCAATGACGTTGGTCTTGCTCATGCTGATTGTTAGCCCAAAGTCTTTGCATGCCGACGAAAAACAGTCCATTTGAGACTGAAGGTGCTCTTGGGAGTGAGCAATAAAGGCTGCATCGTCAGCAAACAGCAGGTCACGGATTAGCACATTTTGTGCCTTGGTTTGTGCTCTCAATCGCTTTAGGTTGAAAAGCTTGCCATCACTTCGCGCGCGTAGGTAAATACCTTCTGTCCTCGTCCTGAAAGCGTGCTACAGAAGCAGAGCAAAGAAAATGCCGAACAGCGTGGGAGCAAGAACACACCCTTGTTTGACGCCTCGGTGAATTTCAAAGGCTTCTGAGCTAAAACTGTTAAGATGGACTGAGCCCTTCATGCCTGAGTGGAACGAAATAACGAGCTTTAGCAGTCTTGGGGGCAGCCTATCAGATCAAGTATTTTGAAAAGACCCCCTGCTGACGTAGACGAATGCCTTCGTTAAATCAATAAAAACAGCGTATAATGGCATACGCTGTTCCCGACACTTTTCTTGAAGTTTTCGCTATGCTTGTGATTATTAAAGCAAAACGAATGTGCTGTCCATTTTGACAACCAGTGAACTGAAAATTGGTGTCTGAGCTCATGCAAATCTGAAGAAGATATACAGCGTGTAGCCGCGCGTAAAAACACCTCCAGGCCAAAGGTTTCTTACTGAAGCTCTTGTAACAAGAACATGTTCACAACTGTCAATAAAGTGTGTATATGGCTGTGGACTGCACGGCTTAACACATAACACTAAATTTTCGAACTTATACCGTTCTTCTTGACTGACTCAAACCATTGTGACTGCGAATCACATCGAAACACACGACACATCTAAATGAGAGCTAACCCTAATTTTGCCACACATTATATATATAGTGGAACCCACTTACAACAAACTCGCTTACAACGAATTCCCGCTTATAACGAACCACCATGATTTCCCAAATAAATTCCCTATCTGCAAGCTTATTTGCTTGCAACGAACTCCGCTTATAACGAACATTTTACTCTCTCCCCAGCGATTCGTTGTAACCGGGTTCCACTGTATATATTATATATATATATATATATATATATATATACTCAAATCTGCGTACTATGCCACCTCGTTACTATGCCACTCTCGCTATTGTGCCACTTTTGCTCGGTCCCGACAAAATTCAACCCCGGCGTCATGACCTTACGAGCGAAGCCCAGTGAAGGCGGTCACATGTGCAAAATTTGTCGAAAGGCGGTAAGTCACAATGCCCGACACGCTAGTTGTTTTATTTGTCACGATAAAGTTCATATGAAGTGTGATGTTACCCTGACTGCTGATGTTATTGCAATTATCAATAAAGATGAAATGCCAGGAGTATGCTATATCTGTCATGTATGCAGAATTGAACCTAGAAACTGTACAAAGACGACTGCGAGCTCACAGACTGAAACTAATATGGGGGTGTTGAATTTATAGGACCGCGTACAGAGAATTGAAGGTTTGCTAAATGACTTATTAATTAGCAAACTGAAGCCTAGACTCGAGTGTGGAGATCGTGTTTCATCTCCGTTTCTAAGGAAGCAGGAAGGCAAAAAATGCGATGATGAACATACGGACATTCGACCTAGCAATTCAGAACAACTGAGCCGTTCCCATGATCCGCGTGCCTTGGAAAGGTCTGAAACAAATTCAACAAAATCCGAGAATGAAAAGCGAGCCGTTAAACAACAAACTGATCCCAAAACAGATAATGCTTTGGTGAAACGAAATAACATCTCCACCAATCGTAAGGCACACTTTTTGAGTGTCATTTGTACTGACGTTCCTGAGCCAGAATGCACTCTCTTCAAAGACCGTCAAAGGCATGATGAAGAAAAATGGAAGGAACTGTGTGAACTTATGAAAATTGGAAATGTAGTGCCGTTAGCCTTGACTCGTTTAACTAGACGGCGTGATTCACCTCATCAGGATAAACCCAGACTTTTGAGGGTTAACTTAGAAAATGAGCGTGACCTGGAAAACGTACTACTAAATTCTTACCTACTTGGGTCTAACAATTCACTGAATATTTGTATTCATGTTGATATTCCATGGTCCGAAAGGAAGAACAATACATACGACAAAAGAAAGACATCTAATCGCAATCTCATCATCCTCGGAGTTCCAGAACTGGCAGAAAATCCTGAGGCTAACGAGCGAGCTGAGCATGACTACAGGCAATGGAGTTTTCTGGCTGATACCATTTTCGTTGAAAAGGCCGTTGTCGTGGATACTTTTAGACTGCCTTCCTCAGCAAAATACAAAGGTAATGGGCCACGTCCATTAGAAATAAACTTCCTAATGAGTACTATGGTTGATACTGTACGTTCCAACTGGAAAAGCTGGAAACACAAAATCCCAAAAGGTGTAATCCTTAGCGATCACATAAACACTGATATAAATGCAGCCCATTCTGCATTAAATACTGTCAGGATTGATGAAGCCTTATCAACTGAACCAAGAAATGAATCTTCAGCTGGGACACAAAATCAGCAATCGAACGCAAAGCCACCCCAAATGACTCCCGAGAGTGGACTGAAGCCAGATAAAGAAATCTTTTTTGGCCAAAAAGAGGACTCGATTTGCGCCTCTCAACCTGAAACGACCGATATGCTACTTAACTTGTCAAAAAACAGAACAGTGCCGACTCTTCCAGAGTCGGCGTGACAATGACGGTTGTCTCAGATTATGACATCACACGACACCATCCATCTTTGCTTACCAAAACTGTTCTTGATGCCTCTATACCAATGCCCAATGCTTGATTAACAAATTTGCCGAACTTGTCGCTCGGTTTGAGACTAAACGACCTCAGCTAATTGCCATTACCGAAACTTGGCTGAGCCCGGAAATCCACGATTGTGAGTTAGAGATTGCTGGCATGTCACTGCTCCGCCGAGACCGTGCGTCACGTGGAGGAGGTGTGGCACTCTATTATGATCAGAGACTCAAGTGCAAAGAACTGACGGATTCCGACTTGGTGCTTCAGGACACGCTATGGTGTTTGTTGACAACGACTACAGGCGATGATTGCACAATCGGCGTAATTTATCGCCCACCAGCAGCCCCGGAAGTGTATAATACGAATCTACTCGACAAGCTACGCTTGATTGCCTCGAGATATCATACCAGAATCTTGATCATGGGAGAATTTAATCTGCCTAACTTGCTGAAGACGAACAAAATTTCTCACACCTCCACTGCTGCCATCTTCCAGCAGCTGTTTGACGAAATTCCTTTGTATAATCACGTTGAAAGCAATACAAGATATAGAGGGAGAGATATGCCTTCAATGCTCGATCTTATCTTGACAACTGAAGGGGACTCCGTCAAAAGCATTACATACGATTGTCCGCTAGGTTCGAGCGACCATTTGGTCTTGAATTTTGACTACCTATGTCGAGCAGAGCGAACAAACGATAGAACAAAATTCATCAGAAAGGTATGCCTATCAAAATTATCAAACGCCCTAAGTTTGATTAACGATTGGCAAATTGAAGGCATAGGAGTAAAAGAGCAGTGGTGTAGCATTTTGACCAATCTAAACCGGGAAATCAACTCAAACTCAGCATTCGTACCAAAACAGTGTGGAAAGGCATTCGAATTTAAAATCCGCAGTCGCACTCGGAAATGGATTAAGCTGCGAAATAAGGCTTGGATAAACCATCGCCGGTTAACCACCGATGCCACATGGGAGACCTTTAGAAAACTAAGAAACCAGGTCATTAAACTTATTGCTGAAGACAAAATACAGTATCAAGCTGTCATAATGTCTAAAATGGAACAGAATCCCAAGCTTCTTTACCAGATTGTGAACAAGCAGTGTTCAGTGAAACCAGGAGTTGCGGCCTTGCGGACGCCCACTGGAATGACCACAAATGCAGCTGACACCGCGGATGCTTTGGTAAATTATTATGCTACAGTATTTTGTCCAAAGGAAAGCGTGGATATACAAATGGATCCAGAAATAACGCATCCTCTACCATTGGACACAATAACCATCAACAAAGAAGAGGTGCTGGGAACTCTACTATCGTTGAATCCCAGAAAATCCCCTGGTTGTGATAAAATTACCCCGAATATACTCAAGCATTGTGCACAATCTCTATGCGGACCTCTAGCTCAGTTATTCTGCGAATCGTTGTCGCAAAGTGTCATACCGACTGAATGGAAATCTGGTATAATCTCCCCGATTTTCAAAGGCGGGGTGCGTTCGGAGCCCGCAAATTACAGACCTGTTACTTTGTTGTCCGCCGTATCCAAGGTACTCGAAAGGATCGTGGCAAAAAAACTGAGCAAATACCTTGAGGAAAATAAGCTATTTTCGGGAGCCCAACACGGTTTTAGAAGGGGATACTCCTGCCTTACTAACCTTCTCCTCACCCTTGACGACTGGACTCGAGCAGTGGATGCTGGGGATACTATCCATGTATGTTACCTCGATATGTCGAAAGCGTTTGACCGTGTAAACCACAGTATTCTCTTGCAGAAGCTGGAACGTTGTGGTATCACTGGCAGTCTGTTAGCATGGTTAGAAAATTACCTGACTGATCGGTTTGTTCAAGTCTCTGTGGACGGTGCTCTATCGAAGTCGGTAGCCGTGACAAGTGGAGTGCCTCAGGGATCCGTCCTCGGACCAATCCTCTTCGCGCTTTATGCTAATGACATACCAGTTATCATCAAATGCAAGATCGTACTGTTCGCGGACGATATAAAAGTTTGGTCTAAGATAAGTAAGTCGGAAGACTGCGAACTGCTCCAGAAGGATCTGGACAACCTCCATGCTTGGTCCCTAAAAAATCGCATATTTTTCAATTTCCAAAAGTGTCACATGTTAAACATTGGCAAATATGTGGAGTACCAATATTTTCTTGGAACACAGCCTCTCGTGGACCATGGAACAAAGGGACTTGGGTGTGTTAATAAGCAACACCCTAGGGATGTCGAGCCACTGCAACTACGTCTATCGCAAAACATCACAGATGGAATATGCGGTTCAAGCATGGTCGCCATGGCTTAAAAAAGATGTTGCGACTTTGCAACGAATATATCATCGAGCTACCAAACTTGTCACTGGACTCAGCCGGAAACCCTACAACGAGCGAATCAAAACGCTAAATTTATTTGATTATCCACGTCGTCGTCTCCGAGGGGATTTGATTCTGGTTTACAATATATTGAATACCGAAAATCACCCACTAAAATGCTTATTGAATCTACGGAGCTCGCATAATACAAGAGCTCACACATTTACTCTAACTCTCCCTTACTCGAGACTCAACTATAAACGACATTTTTTGCCGTGCGAGTTTGTTTTACTTGGAACAATCTGCCAGATAATGTTGTGAACTCACCAAACCAGCAAACTTTCAAGAGAAGCCTTGATGCCTATTTGGCCATAAACCCGTGCATTGAAGAAAACTATACATCTTAACACCATACACCTACATTTGTTATCCCACCAATGGAAAACAATTTTTGCCCTTGGATATTTACTTGATTCTTGAACTGCCCAGTAAGCAATCTAATCCCATTTTTGCTTATTATATTATTCGTTGTTGTCATATTATTCTGTGGTTTTTTGTAAAGCTATATGCTTTTTAGACCATTAAAATTGAATTGAATTGAATACAAAATAAATTTACTATGCCACTCCCTACTCTCGCTACTATGCCACTATACTGTGACTATTTAAAAGTGCATTTTTGCGCATTTTACGCATATAGTCAGCCGGTTTCAAGGTCAAACACGCGGTTTCTCCCTGACGCCAGCTACAACAAGCCAATCACCTCACGCACAACGACAAGCCTCATTCCTACTCTTGCTTTAAGTATCGATAGATAGACCCACGAAAGAGCGCGCACAAACAGACACTCTGGAAAGCTCTGCCTGCCGAGGAAAAGATGCAGGAGAACGAGGAGATCGAGCTGCCTGACTTTCTCGAAGCCGACGAACGACTCGCGACTGGCGGGTCATTCACGCCGGAGGAAATGCTGTACAATGAGTAGCCGGTGGAAAGACGAATTGATTGTCGAGGAGGAAATCGTTCTGTTCGAGGAAGCCCAGCGTGCTTGGATCACTGTCCGAAAATTCATGCAGCAGACAAGCGGGAAGCCCGGTGTGATGCAACCGTATGATCGGCTAGACAACGAGATGATCGAGAACCGACGAAAGAAGATGCGTCAGCCGACAATTTTTGAGAGCTTTGGACTGATCGATTGAGCAAATAAATGATGGACTTGAGAAAATAAAGCCGTTTTTACAAACCCTCGTTACTATGCCACTCTCGCTACTATGCCACTCTTGCTAGGTCCCGACGGGTGGCATTGTACGGAGATTTGAGTGTATATCATATTTGTGCCTATATTTCGATTTTACGATTGCAAAGTTAATTTCTTTTCAACCATAGATCTTTAATTTTGGACTGTTTCTGATTCAGTGCTGATACATTTAGGAGACAGGCGTTAAATAACACGTTGTAAAAGCTGTATTGTCTTCATGACTGCCATAAGTATTTCAAGTTTGTTTTTGTTATTTTTTGTCGAGTCTCGGGAAGATTGTGATAAGTTCGATAATTTTAAAGTTTTATACTTCGGCTTCTCAGGGTTCTGTACTTAAGCCTCGACGGTCTTTGGTAAGTATGGATGGTATACTGAAGGATACAGGGTGTAAGTTGATATTGTTTGTTGATTAGAAAAAAAAAATCTGAAAGCATCTTAGGTCACTTGACGAAACGCTGTACAACCGCGGAAGACGTGCAACTTATGCCGTATTTAACATCCATACCGTCTTCTCTATTAAAATCAGTTGCACATGAATCTCCTTGTCAGAAGTAATCTCGCGATTGGAATATTGTGCAGATTTTACTTTGAAACTCCCTGTGCTATTTTTTCGTCCTCGTTAACTGTCGGAAGCTTTGAGAGTATGAAATTACCCTCTACAGTTCAGGCGAGAATGGGGTACCACCAGCACATATGCATGGGTCCGATAATTTCTCGTATCCCTTCATGTGAATAAATCCTGTAAGGGATGGTTCGGGGTATGGGATATTTTGTAAAGTAGGATAAGTTCTCCTCTGATTCGTCGAACGGGAAAGTCGAACAGATTCAGTTTAGCTATCCTTTCTTTATATGGTTTGTTTCGGATGCTGAGAACTAGTTTTGTTGAGCGGTGATAGATTCGCTGCAAAAGTTCCCTCTTGAGCCACGGAGACCATGACTGCACACCATATTCCATGACTGGCCTCAAGTATGTATTCGTGATCCTTGTGAATATCTTGGGCGGATTGTTCCCAAATACCCGTTTGAGTAGATTTACGACACGTGTTGCTTTTTTAAGGCACTGTTGGTTTGAAGTGAGGTATTTATACTGAAGCATTTCCAGTCACCTAAATCTTTTTGTTCACTGCAATTTTCAAGGACATGTTAACCTATATGGTATGTGAACTCTACTCAATTCCCGAAATTCACGAGCCTGCATTTCTGGAAGTTAAACGACATTTTGTTCTTCAACGACAAGCTGTGAATCGCATAGAGAAATTTTGTAATAGCAGACACTCTTCTGGGCTACGGATGCAACGACATATCTTTAGGTCGTCCGAAAATAACGAAATTTTACATAGTACAAGTCCTGGTACTTCATTGGCATAAACCAGAAAGAGGATCGGACCAAGGAAGGAATCTTAAGGAACTCCGCTATTTGCTGCGATTGGTTTTGATAATGCACCGTCAACACGTACCTGTGTAGTTCGATTTGTTACGTAGTCATTTAGCCAATTCAACAACTTTACGGTAATACCAAGCCTTTCAAGCTTCTGCAGTAGTAGGCTAAGTTTAACACGATCAAATACTTTGGAGATATCGAAGTAGCAGGTATGAATTTGTTTGCCCTTTATCTACCGCTTGTGTTCAGCCGTACGATATGCAGAACTCTACCCCCGACACAATACAAGAGAAAGAAGCTTCGAAAAGATCGACGACGACCATTGCGAACTCGTAATATTTCGGGTTTCAGATTGATTGCATTCAAACGGTTTGAGCGACAACATCTTCGGAATTATGTGAAGATGGACGACATCAGCCGCAATCTACTATCCTGCAGTTCGTCAATGTCGGTCAAAACGAGTCATGACGTGTCCCGGTTTGGCACGAATCGACTTGACAAATCAGATCGAAGGGACAACAGGGACAACCGTTTTCAAGATTCAAGATTTATGGTTAAAAAAGCAAATTGCTGTACAATACCATAGGATATACGTATAAAAAATTATATATAAAAAATCGTTACTTGTATGATCATGTCCATGTTCTTCATAGTGGAGCAAAAATAATCCTCAATGGCAACACAGACTGAGGGAAAAGAATCTTTGGATGGACGGTAGTTCCGTGCGTTAAAAATATAGACATCAATAGGTAGGGGCCAACGCAGTAGTTCTCAACATAAGGTTTTGTAACCTTTGTTTAAAGATGTGCTCGTTCGCCGAGGTAACAATATCTATCAGCAAGCTATTCCACAAAAAGCATACACGAACAGCGAATAATTTCACGACGACAATTCAAGTCGTGTGTGTGGGGTTGAAGGGTCAAAGGGTGGCTGTGTGTGGAGACAACGGAACCAAACGCGAAGAGGTGTTTGAGAGGGTGGGATTTCGCGTAGATGATTCGATATGTCAATTCAATTTCAATTCAATTCAATTCAATTTAATGGTCCAAAAAGCACATAGCTTTACAAAAACCACAGAATAATATGCGAATTACAAATAACATAGGTAGTAAAACGGGGTTTGTTTGCCTACTGATTAGTTCAGGAATCACGTAAAAATACATAGAGCAGAAATTGTTTTCAACCGGTTTGATAGGGTAAATATGTATAGTTTACTTGGATGCATTGGTTCAAAGCTTTATGATGCAGAATATATTGTTTCAATGTTTGGATTGGTCAACATGAAATTGTCCAAATTCGATTTGAATATATCCAAGTTGGGTGAATGTGCAACATTACAAGGTAGGCAGTTCCAGGTAAAGCATACACGTACAGAATAAAAGTACCTTCGACAGTTCAGTCTCGAGTCAGGAATATGTACTGTATAGTCGTGACTCCGGCTGGTTCTGCGTGGTAGTCGCGTGAATAGTTGATTTAGGGGATGGTTGGGGGTATGCAGTATATTGAACATAAGTATCAAATCACCTCTAGACGGCGGTAGCGAAAGTCGAATAGATTGAGACTTGCAATACGATCTTCGAGGATACGTCTGCGCTCGAGGGTGCATAGTCCAAGTCTGGTCAGTCGCTGCTCAAAGGGTAAATTATTCAATCCGGTAACAATTTTGGTTGCCTTGTGATAAATTCGTTCGAAGAACGAGATGTTTTTTTCATTCATGGCGTCCAATGTTGTACAGCGTAGTCAACGACAGGATGTATGTAAGTGTTTAGTATTTTCGAGTGTTGAGTATCATCGTTGTGATTGTTTGTTTGCCTATATAAGATAAGCGCGTGTTTCGTTATTTGTCTTGTGCTTAATAAACGGCTTCGTGGGTGAACACGATTTGCGTTGGATGGGTCGATCTCAAGGATGAATCAAGACAATCGATATGCGCGCGCTCAACGCGGGGTTACGCGTTTATTGTCGGACCGAAATATAACAATTGGCCAGATATACGCCAGCTCGATGATCTGAAATGACTTGACGCAATTAATTTCGGCTTCTTTGTCCCAGCCCGATGATCCTTGCAGTTGTCTCCGAATCTTTCCTACGCAGGAGAAAAGCGGATAGTAAGATTTTTAGATGCACTCAGAACGGACTGTGATTTTAAGCAGTCTTGGTTGGTACATTTGCAACAGATGAACCTTCGTGTTGAATGATCAGCTGAGATTCAGCACGTACCTGGGTAGCGCGAATTGTTAGGTAGTCATTTAGCAAATTCAACAACTTTCCAGTGATACCAAGCTTCTGCAGTAGTAGGGTATGGTCAACGCGATCAAATGCTTTTTGAGATAGCTAAGTAGCAGGAGTGTATTGCTTGCTCTTTGTCTACCGATTTCGTCTAATCGTCAAGCGTTATCAGTAAGTTAGACAAACAGGAATAATTACGTCTAAATCCATGCTGCTTCCTCGAAAGCAACTGATTATTTTCGAAATGTTTCATTATTTCGTCAGCAATCAGTCGCTCAAGTAATTTTGAAATCACAGGTAACAGAGTAACGGGTCGGTAATTAGAAACATCGGAGAGATTTCCACCTTTATAAATAGGAGAAATTATTCCGCGTTTCCAATCTGTAGAAATCACTCCATTTGCCAGTGTAAGTAATTCAAAGTTTTAATGGTCCTAAAAGCAAATACTTTACAGTAACCACAGATTAAAAATATATGGAATGCATAAAAACAACACATTAGCGGGGTTATTCCGTCGGCCCCCGGAGACTTTCCGGTTTTAAGATTAAATAAACCTTGAAGGACGCGTTTCAAAGTGAGGTTTATTTCACTCATGGCAACCGTGGTTGAAAGTGTTTTATTTGGGATGTTTGTTGCATGTTCTCTCGGGTTGAATACAGATGAATGAAAAGTGGCTAAAGCTTCAGCAGTTTCTGCTGCAGTTGTTGTTGGTCCAGCTGATGTGTTCACGGACTCTACTCCAGGATTCACCTTAGCTTGATCGTTAACCATACGATATAGTATTTTGGGGTTTCGCTCCATCATGCTTGCTATCACTTCTTGGAAGCACAACTTGTCTTCGATGACAAATTTGTTTACTTTATTCCGCAGTAAACGGAATGTTTCCCAAGTCTCTGATGATGGGTTTTGCCGATGGTGTCGCCAAGCAATGTTTCGTACCGTTAACCACTTACGAGTTTAGCTTCTTAGTTTAAATTCAGTTTTTTCTTGAGTTGCTGAGGACAAATTCGGAGCTAACTTCGATTAAACTTTTGAGATTAGATATTAGCCATATCCAAAACTCATGTACGTTGCTGGTTTCCGGTTGGCAGTTAAGAGCATCACTCAACGCCATAGTGTTGATCCGCCTAACTGTTGTACGGGCATCATTTGTTCTTACAGCTTCAAATAGATATTCAAACTGGATGACGACGTGATCACTTAGTCCCAGTGGACTTTCGTAAGCAACGTTATCAATCTCCTGTTCATTGCTTGTCAGAACGTGATCCAAGAGTGAAGGTACATTGGTTCCGCTGTATCGGGTATTACATGCGATGTGATTATAAAGTGGAATATCGTCTAACAACTCAGTGAATGCGCGCTCGAGGGAGTGTTCTGCAGATTCGATTAATCGAAGTCACCCATAATTAAAAATCCACAAGTGAATCTGGATGTTACCATGCAAATTTTGTCGAGTAGGGCCGATTGTAAGTTTCCTGTGCAGACGGTTGGCGATATAATACTCCCAAAACAGTCTTCGCCGTTAGATAACCGGACGGAGCACCAGAGTGTATCCCGTAACACGATGTCTGGATCCGTAATCTCACGGCACAGAAGGTTTTGGCTATAATACAAAGCTACTCCTCTTCCTCTGGTTTCACGGTCATGGCGTATAAGTGACATTCCGGGTATTTCTAGTTCACTATTTGTTTGCTGAGTCTGCAGCCACGTTTCCGTTACGGCGATGATGTCTGGTGAACATCTCAGAAAAACTGCACGCAGTTCACCGATTTTGTTTCCGAGACATTGTGCGTTGGTGCAGATGCATTTCATAGTTGTTTTTCTCAACAAGGATGGGGTGTGGGGAAGGAGGCTAGTGGAGTGCAGAATATATGCTGCTGCTGCTGCACAACATTTTCCATTCTTCTTTACCGTGCTTTAGCCTGTCCGCTAGTAAAGTGGCACTCGTTTCCTTTACGTTGTTGCAAATCACGTTTAGTCGATGGAGCGAATTTACACTGTTAGTCTGTCGCTTTCGCTGGTTGCTGGACGCTTCAACTGTCTTAGATTGAATACCTATCGTGTCCACTTTGTGAGTATTTTGCACCGTGACTTTTGGTTTTGAACATGAGGGTTTTCGCTGAACCTACAGATGAGCAGGTGGCTTTGGCTCCGTAACTTTTTGTGGACCAGGGATGTTTTGGGCAGACAGGCCTTTAAAAGTCGCCTTTGTAAAGGCGGCGCCTTGATGAAAAGAACGCTCTTCACTGTGGCATCACTTTTGAACGAACGAATGATGGTCGATGGAGAAAGACTTAACAAAGAAGACCTATTAGAATTGCTCGACTTATGCCTTACAACACAATTCACCTTCAACAGACAAGCTTACGAACAAATAAGAGGCACCCCAATGGGCTCACCAATCTCAGGACTAATCGCTGAAATCGTAATGCAGAGGCTGGAGCAGATCTCCCTATCATTGATACAACCCACCCTATGGGTACGCTACGTGGACGATACTTTCGTGATTATTAAACGATCAAGACTTGAGGAAACTGCACGATTACTCAACTGTGTATTCAATGGTATACAGTTCATAATGGAAAAAGAAACAAGCGGTCAATTACCATTCTTAGACGTACAAGTCACCAGACTGAGTAACGGCGAACTACAGACTAATGTCTATAGAAAGCCGAGCCACACCGACCAAATCTTGAATTTCAAAAGCAACCACCCAACAGCACACAAGAAAAGCTGCGTTCGGACGTTGTTTCAACGCCCTAGAACACATTGCAGCACACTCACACTGCAAAAAGAGGAAGAACAATATTTATACAAACTATTCCAGAAGAACGCTTACCCGAAGAACTTTATCCGACACGCCCTAGGCGAGACCAGACTGATGTTATGCAACGGGCGGCGTTACCATACGTCAAAGACATCTCGGAAATGACATCAAGACTCCTACGACCTCATGGTATTTTTATCGCTCACAAACCAACAGCAACGCTACGTAACGTGCTCACAAAAGTGAAAGATGCAATACCCAAAGATGAAAACGCAAACGTAGTGTACAAAATAAAGTGCACGCACGGTGACAAACACTACATCGGGCAAACCGGTCGAAAACTAAAAACTCGAATCCATGAGCATCAACTAGCCGTACGACGTCACAACACCAAGTCTCTCATATCAACGCACGTCGACAACGAAGATCACGAGATGGACTGGCATAACTGCCGTATCTTGGGTCGAGCTAATAACAAAGCAGCACGAGAGTTCATCGAAGCCTGGCACTCCGGTGAACGATCGATCAACGAACACGTGAGCCTGGACGACATCTACGCACGGATGCGACTGAGATGAAGAACCGTAAAGGCAGCCAACCAATCAATCAATCACATGCGATCACGTGACCAGTGGTCGGCCGGCCAAATACCATCGTCAGTTCAAATTCGAGCAGTCAATTTGCCAGCAATCGCTGAAGATGTTGCCTAGTCTGGCAACAAAACGTCCGATGCAAACTCAACAAGCTCGGAGAACATATCCAAGTAAGCTACAACAACGACCCGAGCTACAAATATTCCAAACGCTCTTCAAGACTCTACGGCACATTTGCAACAGCTGAACCCTCGTGTTGAATGATCTGCAAAGATTCAGCGTTTATATGACTGGTATCTCCGTCAGTGGTTTCCGATTTATCGAAGCCTAACAAACTGAAAATTCTGAGCGGTGACCAGAGTCTCTCCCGATGCCTTTAATGTTTGTATGAGGAGCTCTAAGCTCAGCATCCGATCATCTAGGTTGCTTTGCTCAACACTTGTTCGAGCAGCTAAATCTGCGTTTGGTTTAGTTCGACAACTTTTGCACACGTAGCATACACCAGGAATGTTTTCATCATTCAGGATAGATAACGCATCCGGGGTCAATGATTTGTCACATTTTGCGTGACACGTGTATGGACAGTTGTGACACGTGACAGATTTGACCTTGCCACAGACGACTTTCATGCAGACGATGCACGTTTCGCGAAAAGTACAAATCCGAGCACAAAATTCGATACGACTGGGGTTGGTTTGTGTGGTATTGTGTGGAGTTGACGGAAAGTGACGAGTTGTAGGAATGTTTCGTCACCCGATTTAGCCGCGAATTTGCCAGACTCCCGTTGAGAATATTGGCGTTAAATTGATTTCCCAGATAACCGTTCAGATGTTGACTAAAACGAGTAAGTGTTCGCCGGGATCAGTGACTCTTCAATTTCAGCAAACCCATTTCCAAAAAGACCGACTCAAATTATAGACCAAAATCCGCGGGTATAAACCTTAGTGTTATATGTACGAACGTGACCGAATCATGGGAAACGCTGTTTGAAACTAAGCAAAAATAATACTTATTTGAGTGGTATAAACTCTTTAGTCAGATGAGACTGACCGCAGTTACTCCCTAATCAATAGTTCGGCTGAGCCGCCACCTGAATTCTCGTCACAAAGATAACCCTCGCCTTTTACGAATAACGCTACAATCTGTGGAGGACGTGGAAAACGTACTCTTAAATGCTTACTTTCTTGGAGGTGTTCCAGAGTCTACATGTCGTATCCATGCTGATCTACAATGATGTGAGCGAAAGTCATTGAAGAAATCTCGAGAAAATATAATCCAAGAAATATTGTACTTCTGGGCATTCCGGCAGATACTGCTGACGTACCTTCTCAAGAAAAGTCTGGACACGATCACAAAGTGGAAAT
Organism: Atriophallophorus winterbourni; assembly: GCA_013407085.1. Classification (NCBI taxonomy): domain Eukaryota; kingdom Metazoa; phylum Platyhelminthes; class Trematoda; order Plagiorchiida; family Microphallidae; genus Atriophallophorus; species Atriophallophorus winterbourni. The sequence continues at coordinate 28,497 of JACCGJ010020748.1, forward strand.
ACTTAGCCGAAACAATCGGTATTAAAAAGCCATACTTGTGGATGCTTTTAGGATACCGCGGTCTGCAAACTTTAAAGGGCAAGCTAACATTCTTGACAACCGAAGTGACCGATAGCGTCAAAGGTGAATGGAAAGCTAATAGAAGAAACCTACCCCAAAACGTCAAGTTGAGCTTGCCTAGGATCATAGCCGTAAGCAAGCAAACCGATAATACAGACCCTCCAACGCCTAGTGCGGTCCTAATGGAAACCCATACGACAGTTTCAAAACACGTGAGCAAACAGACTACAACCGAGTCGGAACATTGAAACATTTCATGATTTGCAAACTACAAAATTTCTAAGATGTTTATATACAAATGCGCTTAGCCTTTCAAACAAATTGGTGGAGATATCTGAGATATGCTTGCAACACCCACCTGACATTATCGGGATTACAAAAATACATGGTATTCTTCCCAATTGATTTAGAAGAAGATATCCATGCCCAATATGAATTTGATAAGAAACGATAGAGAGACATGTGATTGTGGTGTCGCCCTTTATTATCATAATCGCCTCCATTGCCGTCCAAAAGACAACCGAGAATTCACCCTCGAGGATAGCATTTGGTGATGTTTGACGATTATATCAGGTGAAGTTGGATTTATTGATGTGGTCTACCGGTCCCCTTCATTTACGGAATCACTTCTGCACAGGCACTTTGCTTGGATCAGGCTTTTGCTATTATACATACATATATGGGTGATTTTAACCTGCCTAACCTTTTCTGGAGGACGGTCACTCACCCCCCCCCAAACGCTCGAATACCGATTTGGAAAGGTAGTAGATTCAATGCTTTAATGCGACAATGCTTATACTTGTGTTCGACAATGTATGCAGTACTCGCCAATCGTTTGCTGTGAATAGGGTGGTTCGACAGCTAGATAAGTTGACCCTGAGTGAAACACTCAAGCAGATTCAGTATTGGTATACGGATCGCATAAGCGCTGACTCGCAATGGAACTTGTAGTTTTTCTGATACTCTAATTGAAGAGATTATTCTTAAAATGCTCTCGTGATTGATTGCGTTAAGACGTTCGTGTCAAAAGTTTTAGCGGAACGTTTTGAGTATTCAGACGACTCCAGAATCGAAACATTGGGCGAAATTTTGATAAATCCATAGATTGTCTCAATTCAATTGCTCAAACTGAATGTAAGAAAATCCCCTGGTTCGAATAGCGTTACACCGGATGTTCTCAGGTTCAGGTCATGGCCAGCACTCTAAACCGCTTTCCACCTTGGTTAACTGTTCGTTGATTAAGGGAGTGCTAGCAAACGATTGGAAGTCCAGCGTGATTACACCTATCTTCAAAGGCAGCTGCCGATCTGACGCTGAAAATTGTCCTGTCACACCCTAACATGATATTGGTAAGTCCAAGGTGCATGCAGTTTCAGAAAGAATGGTTACACACTTTGAAAGTCGTAAATTGTTTTCACCATAGCAGCATGGATTCAGATCTCATCGCTCTTGTCAAACGAATCTTCACATAACGTTAGACGAAAGAGTTGGATAGAAGTAATTGCATTCACATCTGCTCTGTGGACATTTCGAAAGTTTTTGTCGGTCAAACACTATTTGCTTCATCAAAATCTGATGCGTGTGTGAATCTGACTCACTCCTCTCCAGGTTGTGCGACTACTTGTACTATCAAATAAGACTAAAACCACCAACGGAGTCCCACAAGGATCTGCGCCAAAACCACTTCTTTTTCTAATATCAAAAAATGGTCCGGTTCGCGGATGATATCATAAAATTTGGATGCGAATCAGTTTCGCAGAAGACTGAGAAACTGCAAAGGGATTTCGACTTGTCAGATTGAATGGCTATGAATGATGACATACAGCACAGAAAATTGAGTTGCTTCATCTTGGCAAGT
>JACCGJ010020750.1:0-12307 GCA_013407085.1 Atriophallophorus winterbourni
CTCTGGTCCATCCCCGATAGGTTCAAGAATACGACGGATGCTTCGTAGATGGAAAGCATTCAGCTTCCGTTCGTGGCTTGCGTGGGTGGCCCAGGTTTCACTGCCGTATAGTAAGCATTTAGAACGCACGCGCTGTATACCATCATCTTTGTCTTTACAGTCAGCTTGCGGTTACCCCAAACACGAGAGTTCAATCGGGACAAAATGGCAGCTGCTCTGCCAATCCGCTTATCAATCTCCGTGTCTAGCGAGAGGTTATCCGCAATGGTTGGACAAAGATATGTGAAATGATGTACTGGTTCAAGCTGACAGTTTCCAACAGTTATGATGGGAGGCGATACAGTCCCTTGACCAAGGACTTTGGTCTTGCTCATGCTGATTGTTAGCCCAAAGCTATCCGATGGTATGTTGCATCAATGCATTGTATCCCGCTACACAATTTGAATCGAATTTTACTTTTTGTACTGTCGAGAAATCGTTTTGAGCGCGGATGTTCCTGCAACTACCTGATTGATCGCTTCACATCCCCTAGCGTGCGTGCTCAAATTAACCGCGAATTTAAACAACAATTCATCTTGTACTTGCAGGTTGGACCCCTGTGGTTTATGCGGTTGGTCTAATCACTGTGGGATAATTATAAGATGGCAGCGTGCACAGAGGGGATGTGCGGACGTGCCTGCCGGGTGAAGATAAAACGCCACAAAGTTACGGATGTTGATGATGGCGATACGCATGATAATAATAATCAATGTGATATCGCTAAGCGGGAGGTGTGCGTGTTTCCAAGTGCGCAGTAACACGGGTTTTGCGTGCGTGTGTGCAACCACCCAGAATGTGGAACAATAGGAAGCACCTGTCCCGCGGAGCAATTAGCGGAACTCAATGGATGACCGGGCAAGAAACGGACGATCATTCAGACACTGCGGTAACCGATTGTGGCGGTCAGTGGGAAGAAATGGTCACTATTGAATAATTGGTGCAAGCTAGCGTTCAAAACCATGTTCAACAATCTTAATGAGCTACTGGGATTGGTTTTCGTAACGCGAGGCAGCTGGAATACGAAAATGCTTATCACGTGATTCGCACAGGCTTCAAGGACACTTGAGGGAACAGTAGCCATATCAAACCCAAAAATGTTCAACCCGTTTATTGATTGCGCCCCAATTTCTCACTCATGTGTGATCATTCCAAGTTTTCTGGCACCGTCTGAAGAAATTGAATGTCTGAGATCATTCTGCATGGGGAACGTGGAGGTAGCATTGATCAAACTATCTTCTTTGTAATGTAATGGAAAATGTTTGTGACAGATCGGGGAATCATAATCATGAAAATATAAAGTTTGTAATGAATCTGTGAGAGTAGTTTATTGGTAACGTTTCGCTTCTGACACAGAAGCTTCGTCAGACCAAAGGTGTCAGTACGAACAGAGATCAAGCTTAAATTGCATTCACCTGACCAATCATAATCTGGTTAAGAACTGCACAGTCCATGATGGGTTCTGCGCACCGTCTGAAGAAATTGAATGTCTAAGATCATTCTGCATGGGTACCGTGGAGGCAGCATTGATCAAATTATCTTCTTTGTAAATGTTACCGCTGAGCCATACGGACCCGACTTGATCTTGAACTGTATGTAAGCTTTTAGGAAGGCACTGTTGTTGATACAACTAGGGGAATATATGTCAGTCTTCGAAACGTTTGGAAATGTTCAGAACGACCGGTTTGCATAGTTTTTCCGATTTCAGATCAAATGGATATGGGTTATACAGTATAAATCTGTAGTTCAAACGCGCTATACTACTCCGTTCAGTTTTGATTTATCATGCATAGAACAGCGTAGTATGACAGGACAACAACAATAACCATATTGCCAGAAAAGATCTGTACTTATCTCCTTCTTCGTTAGCGAGAACTAACACAAGTATTGGTCCAACGGTACCCATTGCAATTCTGAAAAACGGTGAAGAATCCCAGCTACGGCTTATTCCGTCTGGTGCATAGGAAGTGTTTTTGAAAACGGTGATGTCTCGCTTACATTGCGCTCGCGAGATCATAAGAAAGGAAGGATTGATTCTTTTTAATAAGCTGTGCGACAACAATAGAAATTCACCCTTGACTAGCATGATGGTGGGCGTATATCCATCTATCAAGCCATCGTGGCATCGGACTCATCTTACAAGCAAGGAATCCCGTGTTAATACCCCGATGTTTGAGAATATGTGCTCAGCGGAAATTCTTAACCACAACCTGGAGTGCAATGGGTAGTGAGGACATTTACCGCGAAGGCTAAACACTTTATACACGGAGTAAAGCAATATCATCCAGTCACGTGGGTTCTAGCATTTGATTGGATGTTAATGAGCGGGAATCTTGTGTGACCTTGAAAGTCTGCGTGTACGGATTTCAGCAAAGATGACTTTTCTCATCTAACCATTTGATTAATCAAATGCGAATGGTGATGGGGTTTCTGGGTAAACCTTCGCCATAATTTCCGCCCAAGGGAACAATAAATACTTTAACGAAGCGTAAACGAAGAAGTGAAATGAAAAATAGAAGAATGAGGTCTGTCACGTGATTTCACGGTCGAGTTTGATCGGACAAAACCCCATGAGGTTTTCCTGTTGAATATGCGGTAGCTGAAGTACATACACAACGGGGCCAGTTTGGTGAGAGGATGTATCCAAAGGTGCACTGCATATGGTGTTTCTCTAATGGACAGTCCATCTCCAAGTATCCAAAAACTGGTTTTTTTCTACATGTATAGACTTCAGTAGATAAGGTCGACTCTTGGACCAAGAGGATGCGGCTATATCTCGTCCTAGCAACCACGGGCAACGCTTTACGAAGTGTCGCATCCTTTCTATGGGTATATGCGTTCGTTCCGCGTGAAAAACACCCACGGCAGCAGGGCACTGGTTATACGTTCTACAGAAGAGGTTCGAGACAGTCCCAGCGCGGAAACACAATCATGCAATCCAGCAAAGTTAATGGACCACACGCGTACAAACAATCAAGAGAGTCTGGTGTTACCTGCGCAAAGCAAAAGTACTGCTGCCGTGTCTACGAGAAAATCATAAAACGGCTATGCACAACGAGAACCTGGTCGATTCCACGCTAGTTACTTACTTTTACTTTTGTGCGACTATCTCCTACGGGAGGATGAGTCGGCTTTAATGAAGATTCTTGGGAGTTTGGGTACGAAGCGGCGTCCCCAGCACCACTCGGCGTTTGTTCGAGTCAAATTCGCTAGCTTTTGCACAACCAGGTGCGACCTGCAAGGCAGCAGGCAGTTGCCAGAAAGAGGTGGTGTGCACCAACTAACCGTCTACCAGACTTTGTTCCAGATTTTTCCTCAGGGTTTGCTACCGAAGCGATAGTATATCCCGCAAGGCCAGCGGAGGTTTTTAAAATCAGGGTTTTCCCTCCCTTCAGAATGCCCTCAAGAAAGACTAACGAGCTCCATCTGCCCCTTAGCAAACTTGGTTTTTTCAGCACCATCACTCGCCCACACCCCTCCCCTTCTCCTGTTGGTAGAAGCAGTTCCGCCGGGCTCGGGGAGCCACTCGTGCAGGCCAGAAGCTGGACTTGGTTGTCAGAGACTATTTGAGACGCGTGCCATATGGGAGCATTTGATAAACAGTGGGAACTTATCCCCACTGCCACCCCCGGCTATGACAACCTTTGGAACGCTAGTTACACAAACGATCGAATCTTACTGGAATATTTGCAAGGTCATGATAGCGGTGCGCACCGTTTTATGCTACGTACGCGAATTTGTGAGGGAACTCATATAGCGTGAAGGGTATCTCCTCGATAGGAAAACACTTGATGAAAGCGAGGGAATTCCTTCGCGGTATTTCTCATAAAGTACGTAAGAAAATAGAAATAGATCTGGTGAAAATCAATCAATAAACAAAACTGAATGTCACGTGTTGTTAATTGAAATTGTCTGGTCGATATGGATATTTGTCAAGGTTAGTAAAGATCACCAACTAGTGGTTTTTGGACGCATAATTTGGGTCTGAAGATTTTTATTACAATCGCCTCAGCTGCACGCAAGATCTCCCAGTCGACTACTATTCGATACACGTCGTGAGGAGCCGTGTAAACGACTGAGAACGTCTTTTAAAGCTCCACACGGTATTACGCGTCAATCAGATGAGCGAGAATCGAGCTATTCACCTTCTTTGAACAGCCTTCGCTTAACCAACTAGGGTGATGTTCAGACATTCGCTTCGACAGTTTCGCGTCGTACGGCGAATGTATCCTGCTCCTCAGGAACAGTTAAATTGATAAATACACATTGAGGTTGCCTGGCGTGGTAGCTGGTCTTTAAGCTGGTGTCTGATTATTGGTTTGTTAGTGAAGGTTATTCTAGCTCTTCCAGGTGTAAGCGATCTGTTCACTATTTGCTTGAGCCTACGTGTCAAGAAGTCGCTCGAGACGTCTCTCTTCGATAAAATCTATCATAGAGAAACAAAGTTAGTGATGGGTCTTCGCAACGTTCCGTATAGCGAAAGATTGCGACGTCTGGGTCTATGTGACTTTACCCAAAGGAGGATACGACGCGATATTATTCTGACTTATAGAATTTTGTCTACCGAAGGACATCCACTAAAACACTTGCTTGATGTGTGCGATGGGAAATTGACACGCGGACATACCTTATCCCTTTACGTTCCAAGTTCTCGTATTGATTGTAGCCGCCATTTGTTCGAGCTATATTTCTTTGGAATTCCCTACCCCAACATGTGGTGGACTCTCCTTGCTTGGCGATTTTTAAAGCGAAATTGGACTTGCACTTGCAAACGAACATCGTTCGTGAGCCTTACATTTGATATTCTTTATTGCTCTTATACTATTCTAATTTTCATGTTTTATTCATACCGTAATCCTGTGGTGTTGTAAAGTATTAACTTTTTTAACCATAAATCCTTGAATCCTTGAAGATATAACATTTTGTTCGGAACTGTTGGTGCGTGCATTCAATGAAACATTATGGATAGCCATTTTTGCTTAGAAAATTGCGTATCAGTGCAAGTACCGTAGCAAAATTTTGCTTTCAGTAAACACGTCTACTCAGCGATTCGACTGCTCTTCTTGTGAACAGAATGTCCAGAAATGCCAGGTGTCCGTATGTTTCCAGTTCATAAGTAAAAGAGATATTATCGTGAGCGTATTTTTAAATCTGTGGAGTGTAATTTCGGGGGATGTGAGCAACACATCAATAAGCAATGCATGTTTGAGACAAAAAAGAATGCCATCGCATGATGTATCATCCTTGTTCACCAATGTACTGATGTTGGAAACCGTTGAATTTTTGTATGGTACAATTGTTGGTCAATGGTTCCACGTTCCCATACCAATCAACACTTTGAGAAAACTAATTCTAAGATGCCCATTGAACGTACAGTTTTAATTGGATTACAAGATTTTCCGACAAATCAATGGAGTAGCCATGGGTTCGCCTCTAGGACCTAATTACCAGATGTTTTCATAGCCAAGCTAGAGCAGAGACTACTGAAATCGCGTACGCACCGATGCTCTCCGAAATAAGTTGTTCGGTAGTAATGTCGATATAGAGAAGCAAATCAACCTGCATAGGTTACGCTGGTTGGGTCACGTTTTACGGAAGCCGGACCACCGACTTCCGAAGCGGATTCTTTTTGTGACGCCACATCCTGATTGGCGTAAATCTAAGGTTGGCCAAACCGTCACATGGCATAAGCAGTTAAAAACCCTTACTAGTAACCTTTCCAAAGTAGGCGCAGCGCGTCTTCCAGGCTGGTGTCCATGCGATCAGATATCGCAATGGTTAGTTACGCTTCAGAATATGTCCCGAAACCGTGTTCAATGTCGGTCTTACACTAAGCATCTTCTTGGAGTGTTGCTTAACCTTGTATGTTGTCAAGCGTAGTGACGAGAAAAGCTTTTTATGATTCATGACAGTGAAAGCAGCTAGGAAGCTGTCATGCTGTAATGATGATGATGAGACGTGCACCTACGATATATGGACGACACTTTTGTATTTACAATGAACATCGAATCCTTACTCAAAGATTTTTCAAACGCTCACGATAATATCTCTTTTACTTATGAACTGGAAACCTACGGACACTGTGTGAATAGAATTTTTCATTTTTACACTCGCAGGGGTCATTTTGGTAACCTTCAATTTAAGGTTGTATCGATTTTTGTCTCTTCCCCTTGTGGTGTTGACCTTGCCAATCAAACAGAAGCTCCAATCGGCCATTCATACCCCGTAATTTGAATGGATCACTTTAAACCAACCAATCAGCGTACAATCAAACGTTAGCCAATCAAATTGACGCTAGTGAAGCACACCTGACGCGTAAGGATATTCAAAATCCCGTGATTTATCAATCAACGAATAAAAACAAAATAATAAAAAATCAATAAACACAATAACTCACTGAGTATCCACGGTGCGCATGATTCGTCATTATTCTCGATCGCGGATTTCAACACGGTTTTCGGTAACGGGAGAGAGTGCCGTACCATAGCACCGTAAAGTCCATATTCAGCCATGATGCTACTCTTACCCCAAGTTTTCTCGGTTTTGCGCCATTTTGCCCGGCGATTTTGAAACCAAACCTAAGCGGGGGAAGAATAAACAGCTGTGCAATGAAGTAAAGTGGATGCCTATGTTCTGAGAAGAAAACAAGTTCGCATCAATAAGTGATGATGATGACAGAAGGTGAACAGAAGTAAATGACCAATGTATTGTGGTGCTCACATCCCCATCCCTTACACACCACTACCGGTTTCTGTCTGTTTACTGTCATCAGGTGAAGACAATAAGATCAGTTTCAGTGAGCCTTGAAACAGTGGTAAAGTGGTAAACAAGTTAAACTTGTATGCCACTGTTGTATAGGGTTCTTACAAAGAACCACATCTTCAAATACAGAATCACAAAGTGATTCCTGCCAAGCGCTTGAGGACACATATACAGTCGAATGTAATGTGTTGCTCACATCCCCATCCCTTACACACCACTACCGGTTTCAGGCTGTTTGCCGTCGTCAGGTGGAGACAGTAAGATCAGGTTCAGTGAGCCTTGAATCAGTGGATTAAAGGTAAACAAGGTTATACTTGTATGCCAACTGTTATATAGGGTTCGTACAACGAACCACGATGTTCAGACACTGAATCACAAAGTGATTCTTGGTCAAGCACTCGAGGCTCTTATGGATGACCAAAGTAATGTGTTGCTCACATCCCCATCCCTTACACACCACTACCGGTTTCAGGCTGTTTGCCATCGTCAGGTGGAGACAGTAAGATCAGGTTCAGTGAGCCTTAAAACAGTGGAAAAAGCGGTAAACAAAGTTAAATTTGTATGCCACTGTTATATAGGGTTCTTACAAAGCGCCTCGAGCGCTGGGCCAAGAATTTCTTTGTGATTTTGTGTCTGAACATCGTGGTTCGTTGTACGAACCCTATATAATAGTGGCATACAAGTTTAACTTTGTTTACCGCATTTCTACTGTTTCAAGCCTCACTGAACCTGAGCTTACTGTCTCCACCTGATGACGGCAAACAGCCAGAAACCGGTAGTGGAGTGTAATTTCGGGGGATGTGAGCAACACAATACATTGGTCTTTTATATGCGCCTCGAGCTCTTGGCCAGAAATCACTTTGTGATTCTGTATTTGAACATCGTGGTTCTTTGTAAGAACCCTATGTCACAGTGGCATACAAGAAGTAAATGACTTTTGAACGCGTGTTCAGATCCAAATAGCCGTGGATTGGCCAAATAGATATCGGGGCGAGATAAAGGGTGAAAAATTCCTTTTTTAAAGTTTTTGAATAAAGAATGCGGTATAGGATTCATGTGGAGACGAATGCTTTGGGATTAGTAAGGGCTCCTTGCAATTGGCGATAAGACTATTATCATGTCGTGATATTAACATAAGTGTCGATTAATGATCACATGCAACAAAGACACCGCTCAGTCGTGTGATGGCGGGTAGTCCTTTCGGAGAAGACAAAATACATTTTATGTGATGTTAGAAAGCTACGAAGAACGTACGAAAAAATATAGATATAGTTACACCAGGTTGGATGGAAAGGGAGCGAAAGTGTAGGGCATAGAACGATCTCCGATGAGATTTCAAGGACGTAGTGGTCACATGATTAGTCCCGTTCATGCTGTACGAGAATATCGACAACGATCTTCATCAGGGGCGAAAAATCACACTTTATTGGAATATAAATAGATAAAAATAATGCCAGAGGAGTAAAGCTTATGCTGTGTGAACATAGATTAAGCACGTATTGTGTAGTTCTGATCCATCAGCACTGCAAAACGTTGATATATAACAAAGGATAACTACTCATTGTGGTAGTTGAATAATGTCAAACTTCCCGTGAACTTACCTGGATTCTGTCCTCGGGAAGTTCCGCCTTGATCGAGAGCAGTTCCCGCTGATACACGTCAGGGTAATGAGCCTCGTGAAACGCCTGTTCAAGCTTCTCAAGTTGCGAATTGGTGAAAATTGTTCTGATTGATAGAGTGAATAATGTTAAATGCCACCAGGCAATTCCGAGAAACACATGTCTTCGACCAATATTACAAAGTAATCTTGGAAATTTGAGAATTAAAAACGCTGAGCTAAAGATGTGTTGTGAAACGTAACGGAGCCAGTTTTGAGGTAATATTTTGCTGCCAATTCTCATATTTGTCAACAAAACACTTGAACAGAGCGGTATTTTACGTAAAGCTCTACAGTACAACCGTGGAAATCTCATCAACATCAAACATTCATCAAAAATTAATGTCACGTGGTCAACGTGATTGTTGGCCAAAGCATCATCATTAGTACCGAATGCTTAACTGCCACACAACCATGAAAAAGTAAAATCCTAAAAGATGGGGAAGGGTGGGACTTAAATTGCTATGGCTTCTATAGAAGAGTAAGCACAAACAAACGGGGTAGAGGTGCCTACACCTTGAATGTAACATGCATTCAAACAAGTTTCGTGAACGAGTAGAGCGACATCAGTATGGAAGCTTCTTTGTGGCTTTCGCAGATTTTGATCGCAATAGCATCTACTATCCGCAAGATGTTCCAGCCAAGTCTTCGTGGCATATTGTGATGACCCGGTAAACAGAGAAGCTAAAATCGAACTATTTACCTTCTTAGAACAAGCTTGAACCAACCTGGGTTATACTCAGACATACGCTTTGCCAGTTTACGCATCTCACGTCCAACATATACTGCTCCTTAGGCAGAACCACTACACTATTAGTTCTTGTTCGTCACGGCGCTGAGTGTCATATTGTGAAGCTTTCTGCCCGTCTGTTTTATCAAACATACATCCTTCTGTCTTGGTGGGTTCAAGAGCGTCCGCATGCACATGCTCGATATAACGCTTACTGTGACCCGACAGTACAACAACGGTTTTGCTAATTTCTAACTCGTGTTCAACTAATGCTGGGTGTGATACTGATAATTGTTATTGTAATTGTGTGCGACTATCTCCTCCTGGAGGATGAGTCGGTTTCAATGAAGATTCTTGGTAATTTGGGTACAAAGCGGCGTCCCCAGCACCACTCGGCGTTTGTTCGAGACAGTTTCTCTATCCTTTGCACAACCAAGTGCAACCTGGAAGGCAACAGGGAGTTGCCAGAAAGAGGTGGTGTGCATCAACTAACCGTCTACCAGACTGTTCCAGATTTTTCCTCAGGGTTCTCTTCCGAAGCCTTTTCAGCGATAGGATATCCCACAAGTCAGCGGAGGTTGAAAATCAAGGTTTTCCTTCCCTTAGATGAAATGCCCTCCCAGGCTAACGAGCTACATCTGCCCGAAACAAACTGGTTTTCAGGCGTCAGTCACTCGCCCCCGCCCCTTCTCCTGTTGCTAGAGGCAGTTCCGCCGGGCTCGGGCAGCCACTCGTGCAGGCAAGCTGATAAACCCTGTAGTGAACTACTTTCACCTTGTAACTTAGTATTTTGTACATACACTTTTGGCCTTGTATCGTTATTCGTCTTTTGGTCATGCATACTTTATTCGTATTAATGCTTGTACAAAATATACTTTTACTTTATACATATCTAAAAAGTTTGAAATTCGTAAAAGGATAAAAAGAGAATTTTTGTGTCTACTGCTAGAGACTGTCTACAAATTATTCGCAAACATTTATATGGGCTTCAGGCCCATTACGACAAATTGTTGTCAAAATATATTTGACTTATGCTCCTCGTATAAACTCAGACAAATTTGAAAGCACCTTGTATTGTTTACAACAATACATTATTAATTTAGTCCCCAAAAACCAAAACTACCGCACTTACCGATGTCTTCTTCGTTTAGATGACCTACACTCTTCGCCATTCCCATTCCTGGACCAACGACCGCAGACCCCATTCAAACTACCGAATCGTGATTGGCTATCATCACGTGAGCCATTTAAAATCCCGTGTTGGCCTTGCCAGTTCAAATCGGGCCGCGATTGGCCCCTGGATATCGATCGCTCATCTCGCAGCGTCAACCTTCTGCCTGGGTTCGTTCCGATGGGGTTGGATGAATCTGATGTTAATGATTGTAGGCCAAAAAGAAGTTTACACAGCATGTAATTTTATTAATTAATCATATCATCAAGTATGGCAGTGCACGAAATAGAAAACGACAAATTTTCTAGCGCCGGTTAGACAAGGAAGTACGAAAATTTTAGCATCAATCTCGTGGATATCTCTCTTCCTAATGCCCTGTAGGTCTTCTCTGCAAATTCCTAAGGCTTTTGGACTGAAGCAAAGTAGGAAAAACAGACAAGACTGATAATGTATAACTATTGTTAACTATATTAATTGTTTTGTCATACTTGTCTTACGCGGATAGGCAGACTTAACTTCTTTCTGAACTATCAAAGTTCACACCACCCACTATTTATTAAACTAACAACACGTTTGACTTATAACCCCAGAACTTTTATCACCCTTTCATATACGAATAATATTTTTTAACTCGAAATCATTAAATAACTGAATAAATGGGAACGCCCCCAATTTTGAAGTAGCATTTTAAAGGTGCGAATTGATTCCCCCATTTGCGCCGCGATTTCCAATTAGAGGAGGTGTTAGTTTCACAAAATTGATTTTGACCCCTCCACACGCAATGAACGCAAAGAGGAGAGAACATCATAATGGAAAAAATTGATTCGCAATCGGTGAGAACAGTTGTTTTGGTAACGGTTCGCTTCTGATATACAGGAGCTGCATCAGGCATAATCAAAAGAGCATTTGGGAAATTTTCTGTCTTAAGTTCCCGGGGATTTTGAATAATACCTATGAGCAATACTGGAAGAAGTTATGATGCAGGTCTGGCCTCCATGGTTCCAACAGAAGCAAATATATCATCGGAAAACAGATTTAGTGCTCGGCACTATAGCCTGATCCTACTGTCTCCACCTGATGACGGCAAACACCCAGAAACCGGTGGTAGTGTGTAAGTGCGGGGGATGTGAGCAACACATCACTTTGGTCATTCATAAGCGCCTCGAGTGCTTGACCACGAATCACTTTGTGATTTTGTGTTTGAACATCGTGGTTCGTTGTACGAACCCTATGTAACAGTATGTAACTTTGTTTACCACTTATCCACTGTTTCAAGGCTCACTGAACCTAATCTTCCTGTCTCCACCTGATGACGGCAAACAGCCAGAAACCGGTAGTGGTGTGTAAGCGTGTGAGGGATGTGAGCAACACAATATTTAACACCAATATCCATTATACAACATCCGAATGCCTCTTAGAGCAAGAGGAATAAAAACATTGTATTTAATGCTCAGCATTCTGACGTCTCCATGTGATTACGTGTCTCTTGGGCGTTAGTGAAGGACACTAGCCATTAGCTGGCATTAATCCCAAAGCTTGTGAGCTGCTTTTAATCCCCCTTGCATCTTATATTGTAAAACCCTTCACCTCAATGTGTAGGGTTCCTCATATTGTATGCGGTAATCAGGTTTCAGATAGATGAAGGTCGAACGACGCTCTAGTTCTTGACACACATCTCAAGAACACTCAGTCCAGCGTTAGACACGTGATTCCACGAGTCATGCCCTCCCAGCGAATTCCGATTAGTCAAGCTTTTAGAGCTCAAATTATCAACAATTGCACACAGGCAACTTAGATGTACGCAAAGCAACTAATCTCGACTAAGAGCTCCAATATATAACTGCACTGGCATTTACTTGGATTTCGTCTGTCATGTGGCTCCCGTCGGACCCTCACCGTCTTAGCCAAACTTGACGCATTGCGTTCCGATCGATATCAACTAACGTTGTCC
>JACCGJ010020755.1:0-10365 GCA_013407085.1 Atriophallophorus winterbourni
TACCAAGTCAAAAGTGGATGGAGTGCATCCATGGCGAAACCTTGTAGGATCATTGACATGCTGGTGCAGCGCATGATTATGGAGCCATTCGAGAAAGGTGTTAGATTGCTGGGTGACTAGACCAGTGGGGACAGGCCAATCTATGTCTGGGAGGTTGAAATCACCCAAGATAAGTACACTGTAAGCCGAGTGAAAGAAACCATCGAGTGTCTCAATAAGCTGTGTGAAATCCTGTATGGTTGCACAGGGCGTGACGTAGACAAAGCAATTGCGAAGCGATGACTTGTAGGCAAGTCAGGGATAATCAAACAATTGGACGTTGTCAATGGCTAGAGAGATATCCCTGTACCAGGTTGTGCAAAATAATACTCACAAGAGCAATGCACGCCCCCGCCTCTCCTATAGCCCGGCCTATCGCATCTTATGACGAGAGATATGTTCACTGATGTTTACGGCATCATCAATCAGCAGACAGCCAGGTCTCAGGAAAGCGCAATAACCCTTGGGGGTAAACTGCCCACGCATAGAGAAAGTTTAGGCCCATTGTTCCTGATGCTGCATACATTTGCATTACAATACTTGGGCATGGTTATTCGTGCTTCTGAACTAGTCCTGTTTGGCACTCGGTCGAGAAGCACCCGAGGGAGCTGCACGTTTTTTGGCGTGCTACTTGGAGCAGGAGCATCAGTCTCGGCAGCCTCTTGCGTAAACGTAACGGATCGTTGCCTGACAATTAAGACCGCATCCATAGAATAGAAGCAACTACTGGAGTCATCGTCTCGGGTGTCATCGTCAATTGCGCTAAGGCAATCAACGTCATCTGGGCCGGACAACAAGACTAGTGGCAAAGTGCTGTTCGGTATGCCCGCCTGTGACTGAATAGCGTTTTGCGCTGCATCCGGGTTAAGAATGACCGATGTTGTCATTGCTAAGTTTCTCCTATTGGAATCAGAATAATTTTGCCGAATCCGGGACTGAGGGTTGTCGGGCTTCACCTTAAGTTTATCTAGCGATGAGTTTTCGATATACTCAGCCCTAGCCAGGAATGCATCCCGATCCACCTGATAATTAAATTCAACCAGGATTGGTAGAGAGCATTTACCCATCCTCCATCTTCCTACTCGGTGGATTCGGACTGTGGAAGTAGAAGGCTTTATATCCACCATTCGAAAATGATCGTTTATACACCTACGATCAAGATCTCTGCGAGACTTAGATTCCTCAATAAATGGTTCCGCTCGGTAAAAAACTAGTACATTTCTAGTTCCAGATTTCGGAGCAGAGGAATTGCTGTGTAGTGATTCGATTTGCTGACGCAAACCATTTAGTTCCGGAATAATTTGCTCCAACATAGGCGAACCGGCATCAATTGAATGTTGCCGTTTTCGTGTACTAACCTTACTGGCCTGAGTACGCTTCTTGGAGGTGCCAGCTACATTGGCCACCTTGGGAGTGGCAGCTTGCCTGGGTGGACGGGTTACCTAGCTAACATGTTCGACTTTCCCCTTGGATGCAGGTAGTCTAGATTTTTTATTTGCACGTTTTTTCAAAGTTCTCCGTACATTAGCCTCCTTGGGAGGATGGTATAACTGGTTAACTTTGTCAACTTCCGCCAAGACTGCAGTTGTCCCCGGGCTCATGTTTGCGCTCAAAACAGATGCATAGGTTTGAGTGGGTACGGCGTTAGACGTGCTAGGCGAAATTTCACTATTTTGAGGCTTCATAATAACAAAAGCAGCGTCACTGGCAGCCTTGTGGCAGGATCTGCAATAACACTGTAACAAGCGGTACTTCGCATAAATCCCATAGTGAGATTTATGTATGCCAGAGCAGCTAGGGTGAGCCGAACGCTTGCAGGCTCAATGCCCCTGGCCACTTTTTTGCAGCAATTGCCGTTGAGGCAAGCATTAACTGTACCCATCGTACGGCGAGAGATATAAGAAACGATAATGTACCAGCAAGATTATAGACTGATTTATTCACAAGCGTAATTAATCAGCACGAAATATAATAGACGATTTGCTTTTTATAAGGTAGTAAAATAGTAAGTCTATTTTACAGTAATTTCACAGAATAGCGAAAATGCGTAATAATTTTTAGCAGAGCGTGGAAAATAAAACCAAGTTGAACGTACAGCGCAAGTTCAAGTCTACTTTGATTTGTTTTTGGAGAATGTGAACGATGGACTTGTGCTGTATATAGTTTTTTATGTAGCAAAATTGATGCAACATTTTACATAGAAAGAGCGTAGTGGCTCAATTTAAGCATATTGCTAATTTGTACACTGACATTCGTTTTTATGCATTGTTTGATTCGTTAGGATTACTGTCTGTAAAACGTACATTTTGGAAATTGTAATTAATGGACCACCAACATTTTGGTGCATTATGCACATTGGTGTCAATATCTTGGTTTGTCATGTGTGAATTTGTCACTTTATCGTTAGACAATTTATTTTGTATTTCAGTGATTTTATTCCATTTTTGTTGTGCTTCGTGTTCATTCAGTCCTCACCGTGCTGGTTTGCACATGAGGCGGAGACAACTTCACGCAATTGGTTCCGGTCTGTCGATGCTTCCGTTGCCGCCTGCACCGTGAATCCTTGTGCATGTAGTTCGCGTTCCAACGTTCTGCTCCAAGTTTCCTTGGGCCGTCCCCATTTTCGTTTACCTTGCAGATGCCAGTGCATGGCTACCTTCGTATGCGAACTGGGATCCATACTGCAGACATGACCGAACCACGGATCTGTTGTCATCGTTTCCGTAGCAATTTAGGTTTTACGGGATAGGGTTGCTAGCCCTGAGCCCAACCCTCCTCCTTTCTCAGACGGGCTTGGGACCGTCCTTGGCGGAGTTGTGTGTTTTGTGTAGTGCTATTTTTGTCCACTACAAGACGTATGCGCTCAATGACTGGAAATGAAATGAATGTTGATAAACGTCAATCACGGGCCCAGATATCGTTTGACGGTATGCGGTTAAGAACCGGACACTTTGATATTGAGTATACAGTTCGTAACTTTCGCACTTTGTTTCCGGATATCTGGAAAGTGAGGTAGGGGTACTTTTCAACAGTACCGTGAGAATGTCATCTATTCAGGAAACGATGCAATATTATTCGTGAAAAATGTATTAACGTATTTTTCGGACTATAAGGCGCACATAAAACACTAATTTTTACGAAAAATCGTCAGTTAGCCTCATATTCCGGTGCGCCTTATGTATGAATAGTGTATGTTCACAGTGTGTTCTCAAGTACGGTGACCAGCATTGAACACAGTATTCCAACATTGTATCAAGGAATAAAGAAAGAAGGTTTTCGGCATGACATGGCTGAGCGCAGAATGAACATTGGGTTAGAAAACACATTCTCAGGGCAGACCAGTTTACCTTTTTAATGTTTATAAGGCTCTCCGTTTAATCAATGAACGGATCGTCGGGTTTTTTTAGGGTAATCTCCTAGGAGGACTACGACCAGGATTGTCAAGTAATTTCACGACCGACATATACGATATATCATAGGTGCCACAATTCCTATTCTGTAAAAAACGTGTGGATCCACTGGCCACTCTCCCTCGACCTCAGCAAAATCGCTGCAGCGCACATCTCAGGGACGCCTATACTTTCATCACACCTCTCCCCTTGCCAGGTGAATTGGGCAATATCTTTGCGACCTATCGCAAAGCGCTTTCCGACTACTTACCCTGTATTCTTTTAGACGGCACATTAGTCATAGCAAACGCAATCTTTCCCATCCTGGCATTCGTGCTTGCGTTACGTTTGTTACGGAAAAAGTAGTATGGCTGAAAGCCAGTGGGTACGTTTAGCATGACACTTTCATGTCAACCCACCATATTTGATGATAACCACGTGTACATCAAGTATTTACCCACAATCCGCCATCTCCACAGTGAGTAGGCGCTCGAAACGGCACATTTGCCAATTATGTATCGGGTATTTAACAAGTTATCGCTTGGTATATCCCGTGCATGCTTTTAGTACCTCTTCACTATAACTCGGTCGTGGCCTTGAACCCATGCACCAGAGAGTTTTTTCTCTTCACACTTCTCAGGTACACATGCACCTCTAGGTGTGGGATCCGTTTCACGCGCCCCCCCCCCGGATCGCCGACGCTTGTCGTCATCCCATCCGGTAATCTTGAATACACGCATCCTTCGTGTATCCCTTCCGGTACACATACACCGCCCGCTGTGGAGACCTTGGCACACGCCATTCGCCGATCGCCGACGCTTGTCGCCATCCTATCCGGAAACCCCAACCACGAGCAACAATTTGGCTAATTATTGTTATGCACTGCAGTAGGGTGCATGAATAAAAAACGAAATGCTATTCAAATGGGCATTTTTGTTCGGGATCAGTGGTTTAAACATATTCTACATGTGCTTGGACTCATGTGATTGAATAGATCGGTCATACCAACGTTATCCAACAGTACCATAAAGCGCAACTTGTTCACCATACTTCCTGTGTTTTCTGCGCATGCGGATTGTGATCCTACTGTTCCTAAATGATGATTGCAAACATCAAGAAAACAGTTTTGTGATGTGTGTCTAATTGAAATGTATGAAACGAGTATTCAAAAACACCATTCGTCGAACGATGTGATTTCAATAATAATAAATTGAATATATTTTAACCAAGAATTATACTAACCAAAGTATGTTTAATAGATTGTTGTGATATTTTGTGTACTGGGTAGCTCAGAATTTGATTATTATATCATCCAAAAAACTCAAGAATTCCGCTGTGTTTTACTACAACAAATATGCTTATTCTCAAAATACTTACACCTAGGATTACAGCAAGAATTTCACATACATATATAAGAACACTTCAAACAAATTTTCCGATTAAATAGTTCCCATGAAATTCAATCAACATGACAAAGTATTTGCACAAAGCATTTGCAAGAACACAATTATTTTCAACTAAAATTCAAACGTTCTCTTTTGACTAATATAAAAAGTTTTGAATTATAATGAGCGATCTTCAAATAAGCCTATCGTGATCAACATTTATAGCCCAGCAAACAATCACGCGAAAAAATACTGTGCGTCCTCAAAATATCCGTTTCTGTCCAGAACCCAAATCACACTTATCTATCTGATATCAATAATTGTAAGGAAAATTAAATTCTTAAGATTAATTTCAGCTTACCATCGGAAACTTTATCATTTATAAAATGAATAATAAAATTTAATTCTAAAATATGTAAATCATAGTTAACTAAATTGAAAAGTTTTGGAGATTAAATTTCATTGATTTGATGATGAAATTTAGGTTTTCATTTATGTGTTGTATAAATTTCCGTATGCGATATAATGTAGTCTTTTATTAGTAATCAATTAGGCACTCAGCATTTTCCTCACAATTTAGTCAAATCTAAAATATGAATATAATGATATAAATATGCCTTACGAAAAAATTTGAATTTTAAATACAATAGCACACCAATCAAGATTAAATAATTCATTTCAAAATTGTTAACAATTCAAGGTCAAGCCTATAAATGATTTTCAGCAATACTAATGCTGTTGATCGATTTACACGAATCTCCGATACCAAACAGTTTCGAATAAAATTAAAGAATGGAATCTATGAATTGACAGAATGCATATATACCAGATGTTTTATGAAGTCAAAATATATACAATTAAAACAAACGTTATCGAGAATATAAGATTCAAATGATCATTTTTATTTTTTGTCTATTTTCTAAAAAATATAAATGAATTGATAATGAGTTGCTCCAAGTTTCAGTTGGAATAATATAATTTTCCACGAAATTTTCTGTTTTTGGTTGCAGTAAGCAAACCATAATGTTGAATTTCAGGTGCTACATATTAATAAAAATGAACAAATGTCACACAATATGTTCAAGTAGTTCAGTTCAGTTCAGTTCAGTTTGCACAGGACAGTATGTGGCTAACAAGCCAATCGAGCGTCCAGAATTTCTTCCGGTGGAAAGCTGCAGAGAAGCACCCACCACTGCCAAAACGTATATTCTTTTTGCCTATTTGAAATCTTCGCCGATCGCGTAGCCAAGAGATTATCCGGGTTGAACTTAGGAAGCACCGCGTTATAGCCGATGCTGGAAAAAGAAAAAGCAGTTTCTCTCCACCAGCACGGTGAGAGGTCAGCTGAAGTAGCATTGTGTATAATAAAAATTTAAAAACACAGAGAACTCTAGCCCTCACTTTATTTACGAGATAAAGCTAAAGGATGAATAACCTAAGCTTGTGAAGCAATTAAGGAGAGTATTCAGGAAACAACTTACCCCAGTTGCGGTCCAACCCCTGCTTAAAACTAGACACGGTACTGCAGGATATAAGTTCTTCTGGAAGAATGTTCCAGAAGTTAACAACCCTAAGGCTGAAAAAGTGTTTCCTGGAGTCTAGCCGACATCGTTCCTTAGTAATTTTAAGTGAGTGGCCCCGGGTGCCCAGCTGGGGGCTTAAGGTAAAGAAGACATTCATTTGCACGCCACTCAAACCCTTCAAGATTTTAAAGGTTTCTATTAAGTCACCTCTTAAACGACGGCGCCTAAGGGAGAAAAGATCGAAAAACATTAGGCGCACAGCGTACGGTTTCCCTCGCTGACCTTCAATCATGCGCTGTATGCTTTCAAGTCGAAGGATGTCCTTTTTGTAGTGAGGACACCACGCCTAAACACAGTATTCAAGATGCGGCCGAACTGTTGCCATGTACAGTGGCAGGAATACATCGGGACTTCTGCTCGATAGCACTGATTTCAGCCGAAAAAGTACCTTGCATGTACACTGGGCCGCAGCGGCACATTGGTCCTCCCATTTCAAGTCAGCCCTAACCAGTACACCCAAATCCTTAACACACTGTGTGGCGTTAACACTGAGGGAATTCCCCGCCACCTGGACCGAAATCTTATCAACCAGTGTTGACAAGAGTTGGCTCTTATTTAAGTTCAGTGGGAGATCCCACTGGTATGACCAGTTTATGACCCGCTCAAGGTCGTGCATCAAGGTCTCTTCATCCGTTGATCCGATGAATTTTACATCATCCGCGAAAATGAAGCATGGGCACTTCAATTCAGAGGACAAGTCATCGATGAAAATCAGGAATAGAAGAGGGCCAAGTACCGAACCTTGGGGTACACCACTGATCACGTCGGTTTGATTCGACAGCGTACATTCTACTCTCACTCGGAATGTCCTACCTGTAAGGAAGGCCTTTATCCAAGCAAGTAGACTACCCCGTATGCCTTTGGCTGCTAGCTTAATCTCTAGAAGGCGGTGATTTACGGAATCGAAAGTCTTACTGAAGTCTAGGTAGAGGGCTTCGACAGGCTTCCCTTCATCCATCCTTTTAGTGGCAGTATTGAGAAAGCTAAGGAGGTTAGTCAGACAGGATCTACCCTTAAGAAATCCATGCTGAGTTACACTCAATAGAGAATGCCGACAAAGATGCTGACAGATTTTATCACGCAGCAGTTTTTCCATTACTTTCGAGACGGTGCTGGTCAGGCTGACCGGTCTATAGTTACCAACAGTTGACCTGCAACCGCCTCTGTGTATTGGCACGACTATGGCTTCCCTCCACTTACTGGGAACAACTCCTAGTTGCAGGCATGAATCAAAGAGCTGGCAAAACGGTTCGGCAAGCACTGAGGCAAGATTTTTAAGCATAATTTAGTAGATGCCGTCCGGTCCCTCAGATTTGTTGACCCGAACATGGATAAGTGCGTCAAACACCTCAGCCTCATTGAAGGACAACTCATTTAATACATGGACACCAGGTGTCAGGTTAAGCAGACCTGACGGTGCGTTTGAAGAATTATCCCGTCGTTGAACGCTACTGAAAAACTCTGAGAAGGCAGTCGCCTTAGACAGGTCGGTATCGGCAACGTTTCCGTCCTCCAGTTTCAAATCCCCTATGTTTTCCCTAGTTTTTCCTTTTGACTGTGCGTAGCTATAAAACCTTTTCGGGTTGGATTTAGCATCCCTAGCTAGAGATAACTCAAAATCCTGTTTGAGCACACGTTGTAATTTAACACAGGCATTCCGAGCGGTTTTGTAGCGGGCCCAAGAACCAGAAGTAAGGGATAGCTTATATTGCCGCCATAGACGATCCCGTTTACGGGTAGACCTATGGACTCGAGGAGACCACCAGGGTGGCCTTCGATGCCTTCTCACACACTGCAGCGGAGCGTGCTTGTCTTGTAACTCGTTTAGATACTTAGAAATTCTATCCCAGTTTTTATTTACATTTGAATCGCTAGATAACTGAAGAGGAGATTTTGAAGTCTGCAAGAGTAAACCCCAGTCTACACGCCTAAAATTGCGTCTAGGACGAGAGAAAGGTTTGCGAAAACGCAATATCGCTTCGAAGCTTATAATTACGTGATCACTTTTGCCGAGCGGCGGTAGGTACTTTAAATGACTAATGGCTTCTAGCTGGGACGACAATACCAAGTCAAGAGTGGATGGAGTGCATCCATGGCGAAACCTTGTAGGATCATTGACATGCTGGTGCAGTGCATGATTATGGAGCCATTCGAGAAAGGTGTCAGATAGCTGGGTGACTAGATTAGTGGGGACAGGCCAATCTATGTCTGGGAGGTTGAAATCACCCAAGAAAAGTACACTGTGAGCTCAGTGAAACAAACCGTCGAGTGTCTCAATAAGCTGTGTAAACTCCTGTTGGGATGCACTGGGAGTGACGTAGACACAAGCAATTGCGAGCGATGACTTGTAGCAAGTCAGGATACTCGTAACAACTTGGACGTTTTCAATGGCTAGAGATATCCCTGTACCCATGTTGTGCAAACCATACTCCAAGAGCAGTGCAACGCCACCGCCTCTCCTATCGCCCGGCCTATCGCATCTTATGACCAGATACTGTTCATCAATCGCAGCGCAATAACCCTTGGGTGTAACTGAGCCACGCAGAGAGAAAGTTCAGCCCACTTATTCCTGATGCTGCATACATTTGCATACAATACTTGGGCACTGGTTATCCGTGCTTCTGAAACTAGTCCTGTTTGGCCCTCGGTCGATGCACCCGAGGGAGCTGCACGTTTTTTTGCGAGCTACTTGGAGCAGGAGCATCAGTTTCTGCAGCCTCTTGCGTTAACGTAACGGACCGTTGCCTGACAATTGAGACCGCATCCATAGAAGAGAAGCAACGACTGGAGTCATCGTCTCTTGTGCCATCGTCAATTGCGCTAGGACAATCAACGTCATCTGGGCCGGACAACAAGACTAGTGGCAAAGTGCTGTTCGGTATGCCCGTCTGTGACTGAATAGCGTTTTGCGCTGCATCCGGGTTAAGAATGAACGATGTTCTCATTGCTAAGTTTCTCCTATTGGAATCAGAATAATTTTGCCGAATCCGGGACGGAGGGTTGTCGGGCTTTACCTGAAGTTTATCTAGCGTTGAGTTTGCGATATACTCAGCCCTAGCCAGGAATGCATCCCGATCCGCCTGATAATTAAATTCAACCAGGATTGGTCGAGGGCAGTTACCCATCCTACACCTTCCTACTCGGTGGATTCGCACTGTGGAAGTAAAAGGCTTCATATCCACCATTCGGAGAAGATCGTTTATACACCTACGATCAAGATCTCTGCGAGACTTAGATTCCTTAATATATGGTTCCGCTCGATTGAAAACTAGTACATTTCTAGTTCTAGATTTCGGAGCAGATAAATTGCTGTGCAGTGATTCGATTTGCTAACGCAAACCATTTAATTCCTGAATAATTTGCTCCAGCATAGGCGAACCGGCATCAATTTAATGTTGCAGTTTTCGTGTACTAACCTTACTGGCCTTAGTACGCTTCTTGGAGGTGCCAGCTACATTGGCCACCTTGGGAGTGGCAGCTTGCCTGGGTGGACGGGTTACCTGGCTAACATGTTCGACTTTCCCCTCAGCTGCAGCTAATCTAGATTTTTTATTCGCACGTTTTTTCAAAGTTCTCCGTACATTGGCCTCCTTGGGAGGATGGTGTAACTCGTTAACTTTGTCAACTTCCGCCTTGACTGCAGTTGTCCCCGGGCTCAAGTTTGCGCTCAAAACAGATGCATAGGTTTGAGTGGGTACGACGTTAGACGTGCTAGGGTAAATTTCACTATTTTGAGGCTTTACAATAACAAAAGCAGCGTCACTGGCAGCCTTATGGCAGGAGCTGCAATACCACTGTAACCAGCGGTACTTTGCATAAATCCCATAGTGAGATTTATGTATGCCAGAGCAGATAGGGTGAGCCCAACGCTTGCACGCTGTGCACTCAATGCCCCTTGCCACTTATTTGCAGCAATTGCCGTTGAGGCAAGCATTAACTGTACTCATCGTACGGCGAAAGATATAAGAA
>JACCGJ010020756.1:0-14422 GCA_013407085.1 Atriophallophorus winterbourni
ATTTCTATAATTGAACGGAAAAAATGTTTACAAATCCCGCTCATTTCAGTCACTTGCAATTTACTATTTTATTCTGATGTTCAAATTTTGATAAACTGATCATGTATGCATGTCTTGGATGTCCAAGGCAACGAACTCCAATACTCATTAAATTTACCGATAAATGTTTGGTTTCCTATATATTAGAGAATAAAAATATTTTGGAACCCATTCCCAGATTTTCTAACGTTACTATAAAGCCAGACCTCACCCCTATGCAGAGGCGTTTCGGTCATAAGAAACGCAAAATTACAATTATTTCCACTATTCAGTCTTTTTCTGATTCATCTGAGTGTATGCAGTGCGATTCACCTGTAGTTACTACAATTTTGAGAAGCCAAGATTTATCACCTGCAAACGACATAGTTCACAGAACACCGCCACTCACTAAGCGTTCACTTCCCTTACCTACTTATAGACAGACACGACCTCTTCTCCCAAATCCTGGCTCATTTAGAAACAAGGCTTCCAAGAAGCCGCCAAACCAACAAATGACGTTGGTGAATAATAATAGACACACACATTATAACAGTTACCGTATTCAACCACCACTCCACCCTGAACAGTATAATCAGTCTCCCATTGACTACACTTTGCTTCACAGACCCTCCCCTTACTTCCCTGGTTATTATGCTCAACCATTTTACTACTCTAATTATATGACTTAAAATCCTCCATTTTATAATCGATACACATCTCAATACAAGATTCAAGATTCAAGATTCAAGAATTTATGGTCACAAAAAGCACATAGCTCCACAATTACCATATCATAGTAAATATGCTTTCAATAAGAGGTATAAACAAATCAATTATACAATGTCACTGGAGT
The DNA here is from genome assembly GCA_013407085.1 of Atriophallophorus winterbourni. Classification (NCBI taxonomy): domain Eukaryota; kingdom Metazoa; phylum Platyhelminthes; class Trematoda; order Plagiorchiida; family Microphallidae; genus Atriophallophorus; species Atriophallophorus winterbourni. Next base: position 872 of record JACCGJ010020756.1, read on the forward strand.
CAAGTAATATGCTTTCCCTGAGTCAATACACAGGCATCGTCAAATCGTTAAGTAACAAATAATTGTCCAAGGTTCGAGTGAATGTTTGGATACAGGGAGAGTTGATAATTGCTTCGGAAAGGGCATTCCACAGGAAACAGACACGTACCAGATAGAAATATCGGCGACAATTAGTTCGGGAATGGGGAATGTTTGGTGCCGCTGAGTGGCTACGTGTAATTCCTGATTCACGGTATTTGAACAAATGTTTGAGTGGATGATCTGGAGTATTCAATATCTTGTAAGTAATGATAACGTCACTCCGAAGTCTACGTTGAAGGGGAGTGGAGAGCTTTAGCTTTTTTAACCTTCCCTCGTATGTAAGGTCTCGAAAACCACGCACGAGTTTAGTTGCACGATGATATATTCTGTCAAGCAAGAATATATCTTTTTTCATCCACGGAGTCCATGCTTGCGATGCGTGTTCCATTGTGGGAATTGAGTAGGTCTTCATGATTGTTGGCAACGTTACAGGCGTAAAGGTTCTGAAGATCCGTCGAAGCATACCTGGAAGCTTTGAAGCACGCTTGTAATGACCTCACAATGCACCTGTTCTTTAGGCTGGCCACATATCCAGACTCCAAGATCCTTCTCCGAGTAGGTCCAACTCAAAATCGTCTGCCCAAATTGATATTCTACTGAAAGGGCTTACCGATTTGCAGTAACTTGCATTTTTGAAAATTGAACGGCAGTTTATTTCTAACTGACCATTCGTGTAGTGCATCTAAATCACTTTGCAGTTTTACGCAGTCTGCAGTTGATTTTATTCGCATCCAAAGTTTAACATCATCCGCAAAAAGAACTACTTGCATGAGAGCGTCTCAGGTAAATCATTGATGTAAACTAAGAAAAGCACTGGACCGAGAACGGAACCTTGCGGTACACCACTGGAGGTATTAATGGCTGTGATTGTACCCCGTTAACTCGAACGGTTGCCTTGCGCCCATTGAGGTAGCTTTCGAACCACACGAGTAGCTGCCCGTCAATACAATCTTTTTCAGCTTCCGTGCAACAGGAAGTGATCAACTCTGTCGAAAGCTTTCGAACATATCCAGATAGCACGCGTGCCACTGTCTCCTGCGTCAACCGTTTGAGTCCATCGTTTAATACCGTCAGCAAGTTTGTCATCTGGGCGAATGTTAGCTTGCTGGAATGAGACGCGTTCACTTGGAGCTCTTTGAACGTAACCCCTGAGTCTGGAATCGATGGTACATTATTGACTTTTTTCAACAGTTTCGTCGATTGATGAAGTTCAGATTGCTTTTTGTTATCTTGAGCATCATCTGCTTCGGGTTGAATCGCTGGGGCAGTTTTATCCATCGAGAGTGTTTTAGGACTTTCCTCAATTATTCGATAATTATTTTCTAAAATTTCTAACCGAGGCTCAAGCCTTGCCTCATAGGCAGCGTCGTGTGGATTGTCGCTAGACTGTTCGCTTCCACATGGAGTGCATATGTAACAGACACTGGAGAAATCCACGTTGTTGATAATCGATGCCACTTCCTCTGTTAGAGCTTTATCACAATTGACATGTATTTTAATCAGGCAGCCGAAACATTTAACGACATGAGATCTAGCGCTTACCCCTTTGCTGCAAAGTTTGCACACATCACGTGCAGTCTTGTTTGTTTGGGTTTTCGGGGTCAACATGCGTGTCATTGTTTCAATCCGTTGAGGGGTGACTCAGTGCAGTTATTGATCGATCGATAACTAGCTGTGGAGTGAATGCGTTGGATCGGAGTTAAGTGATCCAAACGATGAAAAGCGAATGAGGTAGGATAGAACTGTTGCGATTTCACGATTTTCGATCTGACAGATTTCAAAAGAATATCGGTCGATTCGGAGTGATTTGCTCTTATCGACGGTATTTAAACAGAAACAATATTCCAAAGTACCGGGTCTATTGAACGCGTGTTTTTAATTCGAAAATTTCGATTTTCAATGATTCAATGTCAACGAACTTGAAACTGGTATAATCCAGACGAGTGAATTGAGACGAGTTCAATGATATCTGAACCGTTCAGTTCAGAAGAGCGAGTGAGGAAATAGATCCAAAAGTATGAGAGCACAGATTTATGCGACCGCACAGCACTCAACAGACGACGCTTTACTTACGTACCATACACGCCTTTTTATGATCATGCCAATTTTTTTCTAAAAATAATAAATTAAATAATAATTGCTCTAAATGTTTGTCTCAACTTACTTCCACTCCTTTCAATCCCAATCCTTCTTATTTCAGTATTCTACTTATAAATGCCCGATCAATTACCCCTAAAATTCAAATGCTAAAATCTTGTCTCATTACGAATTTAGTAGACATTATTCTTATAACTGAAACGTGGACACGAGATGACCAGCCTGACTCAACACTTATAGTACCCAATTACCAGACATTCAGGAATAACCGAAGTTCGGAACGGGGAGGTGCTACTCTTATCTATGTTCATTCCAAATTTAAAGCTTATACCTTTACTTCACCTAGTTTGACAGAACTAGAAGACTCAACATGGATTGTATTACCATTCTTAGATCTCTCAATTGGTTGTATTTGATATCCACCGTCTTCAACCATCTCCTAAATGGATTCTTAAATTAATGCGTTTATAGGAACATCTCTACACGACACGAAATATAAGCTTATTGCTTGTGACTTCAACATGCCAAAATTAAACGTTCACGATCCTGCACATCTCAGCTGCTATACACCTTTCACTAGAACGATTGATTTACTAGAATATAAGCAATTTATTGACCAACCTACAAGAAATGACAATATCTTAGACCTATTTTTCACTCTGAACCTCATTCCAGCTAACTTGAATGTAATTCCGTCTTTCCTTAACAGTGACCATAGAGTATTATCATTCCAAATATCACGCGCCACAACTTCTGTCAATTCCTCGCAGCCATCTAATAATAAGCATACCTACAACTACATTAACTGGAATCTACTGTCAGAATTCATTGCAACAGAAGACTGGAGCCGATTCTTTCTCTCTAGTGATTTCACAACAATCTCTCCAACATTTCATTCACAATTGAGAGGGTTACTTACGAAGGCATCATATAAGTTCATTAGGCACACGAAATTAACGAAAGCCCAGAAGGTCGCGGGCTGCTCGAATTCGGTACGTGATCCCAATTATTTGATTACACTTGGTCTGCTTATATTCAACTCATTCTCGTTACATATTTTAAATCAATTTCATCGAAATAATATCTGTTGAATCCAATAAATATTTCCGGTGTAATCATGCACTCGAAAACTCTATTATCCTCTCGAATTAAGCTACGTGAATTATCTAAGCCTACTAATTGTACTATCAGATTAGACAGTGACATTTCAATTATTCTGAATAAACTAAAAAAAATAGAATCAGAGTTGTCAGAACTTAGAAACGAACTAGCAATAGGCAAATCCAACTATAGTTCTCTAAAACCGCTCTTATCTCTCATGAACTCTGATATTGGTATTGACCACGATATATTGATTCAAGCAAATAAATTTATAGAAACCATGAGCACTGAAATATAGCAAAGAGGAGCTCGCTCGAAAAATGTTATCATCTTTAATATTGGAGATAACTACCCTTTAAACGATTCAAGAAAAGGTATATTCTCGACATATGGCATCCACACTGAATGTTTCACTATAGTTCGACTTCGTAAAAATACAATTAAACAATGAACTCCTATTCTAATAAAATTTTCAGATAGGAGTTTTGCGTTGTAATTACTTGATAATAAAAACCTTTTGAAAAGTATACCTAGGTTCTTGGGTGTGGTCCTAAAACCGGACTTAACACCCATGCAACGAAAATTTAACTATAAAAAACGTAAACTTATCAGCTCCGATATTAGTAGCAATACCTCAGATACCAACGAACAAATGCAATGTGAATCTGAAATTGAAATTGACTCTAATAGTTCTCAAAGTTCGACATCCGCACCTGATAATCAAGGTGTGAGTGTAACTCGACATCTGCATCTACGCCCGCAGCGTTTACATAAACTAAGACAAACACGGCCCCTCTTACCAAACCCTCCTACTTACAGAGAGGCACTAATCAGACCACTTCACCGAGGGCGTTTGTAGACAACTAATTATATAAGTGGTTCACCCAGTCTCAACAACCGTATTGACTCATCTCGTTTCCTAATGAATAACCTCCTATCATATGAGCAACACTATCACCATTCATCACCTACTCCTACACCTTTTTGTAATATTCAACCTTATTATAATTCATCTACTATCACACAGTATACCTCTTATTATAATAATTATACTCCCCAAACTTTATTCTACAATCCTTATGTTTCTCGCTCCAATTATGAACCCTACTTTAACACAAATACCACTTTTTTTCAAAAATACATAAATTAAATTTTAAGCATAGTAAACTTTCTAATGCACTCACCTTAAATCCTTCAACTTCCAACCTTTGTATTGTTAGTTTTGTGGTCATAAATGTCAGATCAATTATACCTATAATCCATGTACTAAAAGCTTACCTAACTTTTAAACCTGTATATATTATTCTTATAACTGAATCCTGGACCCGTGATGATCACTCGGACTCTAAAGTCATGATACCTAACTACCAGGTATTTAGGAGAAATCGCACTCTGAAACGAGGTGGTGGTTGCCTTATTTATGTGCATTCAAGATTTAAAGCTAATAGTATAACATCTTCGAATTTAACAGAACTTGAAGATTCACTATGGATAGAACTACCTATACTAGATCTTTTAATAGGCTGCATCTACTACCCACCAGGCTCAACTTCATATAATCTGAATACATTAACTCAAGCTTTCATCGAAACGTCTTTACATCATGCACGTTATAAACTTTTAGCCGGTGATTTTAACATGCCTTATTTAAACTGGCACGAACGAAGTAAAGTTAGCTCTCATACAAATTTTATGAAAACGCTTGACTTACTAGGTTACAAACAATTTATTGATGGACCAACTAGAAAGGACAACATTCTTGACTTAGTCTTTACACTAAATATTGATCCAAACAACTTACTTATATTGCCTTCCCCCATTAATGGGGACCATAAAATATTATTCTTCCACCTATCATGCACTTGCAAAGCTACCTATGAGGTCAAGACTCTTTACCGTTTCATCGATTTGAAGTTACTTTATAAGGATTGAAGATTGGTCTCAATTCTTTCTTTCACATGATTTTCCAACTATATCCTTGACATTCCATTCGAAAATTATAAGTGTAATCGATGAAGCTAGCAGTTCTAGAAAACGCATAAAACAAACTAGGGTCAATAAAATGGAAAAGAAAATGAAAGAGTGGTCGACAGTTGCAATTAACAATAACGACATCTTTGCTCGTTTACGTTCCTATGAACAATTAAGTGACCACAAACTTATTCTAGACCACACATTGATTGCATCAGAAAATAGAGCACTGAACAGTTGTGATAGACTGAAAACACTTAGCAGGTTTTTCAAATCACGATACGTAAACTCAACCAGCAAAGTAGATTTTATTATTCAGGATCGAACTTATAATTCGGCAGAAATAAGAATTACAGTCCCTATTACAATCTGCGAAGAATTTCTTAAATATTTTAATACTACTTACAATACTTCCATCTATAAAGATATGACTAGAACATTTCGATCACCTAGTGTATTAAACACTATATGCATAAATCTGAATGACATTAATGAACTCTGCAAACAAACTACGTTCAGTCTCAAGCCAGACATAACAGGCATTTCACCCGCAATTTGCAGAATGGGTGGTGGCGATTTCAAACTCCTTCTACTGAACTTATTTAACACTTCAATCGAATCTAGAATCTTCCCTTTAGAATGGAAACACTCTGTCGTTACACACAGACATAAATCTGGCTCGAAGCACACGGTATCAAATTATCGCCCAATTAACCACACAGCAATACTTTCTAGATTACTTGAAAAAAATAATAAAAAAAGCTATCTTAAATCACTTATCTCCAAGTTTCTTCTCTAAAGCTCAACATGGCTTCCTAAATGGAAGATCATGCATTAAATGTCAGCTTAAATACCTTGACTAAATTACTACATCAATAGAGGAAGGTTCGGTAGTTGTAGTTGTCTTACAAGACATAACTAAAGCATTTGATACTGTTCCTCATAAGATATTAATATCGAAACTTGAATCATATGGCATCGGTGGTAATCTTCTTTCCTGGTTAACTCCTTTTCTTAATGATCGCACTTACTCTGTTGAAGTTAATAGCCGTAGATCACGCAGCCTACCTATTCCCAGTGGGGTGATTCAAGGTAGCGTATTAGGCCCCTTACTATTTCTTATATATATATAAATGACATACATAACGTCATTCCGCATAGCAAACTGATCTTATTCGCTGATGACATGAAAGTTGTCATCACTTTCCCAGCTAATCAAGCGCAAACTTATATAGCTCGACTAAACAATGATTTAGCTGCACTTGCAGATTGGGCAAAAAATAATGGTTTAACGTTCTCACCGGAAAAATCTAATTTTATGCCTATAAGATGCACGATTCAAAATAACTCAATCCTTCTAAACAATGACGTAATTCAAATGATTGACAGCACGCGTGATTTAGGATTTCGATATTCTTCATCACTCACTTTCAACGAACAGATACGCCACCCTATTACTAAAGCCAGACAAAGTATGGATACTATACACAGATCTATAATTCAGCCTCATTGTAAACTAGAAATATATAAATTATTTACCATTCCTATCTTTGACTATTGTAACATAATATATACTAATATAAATAAAACCGATAGCATAGTTTTAGAAAATATACAACGTTCTTTCTCAAAATCAATAATCGGTTATACAACCAAACAATCTTATAGAGAAAGATGTATGCAATCTCAATCCGCACCAAAATGAAACTGGCCCCAGACCTCAAACTAGTGGAATAAACCAGTTTCGCCTAGCGGTCAAGAAAACGGCTCATGGTCAGGAAAGCTCAATTTATTTTAACAATCATAATGAAAAAGTTTGGCTGATATTATTCCTACACACTCTAATCTCTAGGCTGACAGGCTGATGCAACCAATAAGAATTCAACCAATCAAAATAATCATTTTGTATACTAGTATATTTGGATAGAATTCAACGATAATCTTGCAGGAAAAAAGAAAGAATCTCATCGTGAAATTAAATCCGGATAAATGTTGATTGTACTGGATATACTGTAAAGCTTGTTCCCGTCTGTTTGCTGTCAGCAGTTGGAGACGGTAAGATGAGATTCAGCGAGCCTTATATCAGTTGATGAGTGGTACGTAAAGCAACAAGCTTAATAATATCCATATGATGGTAATAATTCAATAGGACTTCGAATAGTTTCCCACATGAAGTAAGAAGGGGAAAGAGAGATCGTTTAATTGCTGGTATCAATGAACCTGATTTATATCGCCAGTTATTGATGATGAATAATCCAACCTATGAAAATGTCAAGAGAATATGCGAACATTATGAAGATTTTTCAAAAGAGATTAATCATCAAATTAATGCTGACACTCAATCTGTTTTGTTCGGAACCTCTAGATCTAAACGACAGTCCAGCAACCGACCACAGCGACAAAGTGATTCTGATGTCAAACCAGCAGAGTAAGCGAATTCGGTAAAAAAAAGTATAATTTTGACAATCAGAAATTTTGAAAATGTAACATTCTCGATTTACTTGTCCATTTCGTAATGCTAAATGTTTTAAGTGTGGTAAACTTGGACATATTCAGTCAGTTTGTCGAAATTCTAAGACATGTCATGTGCATAGTAATGGTACAAAAGTCATAAATGTTGGAAATCAAATCAGATCATTATCTTTATCAGTGTCACCATCCATAGTGTCTCATATTCGTAAACGTATACATATTCAGTAGTTATTAGCTTTACTCTCTCGTCTTAAACATCATAACGTGAAACCAGTGTCAATATGCCGTCACCGAATTAAGGCTGATATTCTGTGTGGTGAAATTATTGCATACACTGTTATCTCTCAGGCTGAGACTGTCTTTCGATTCAAGCGAGTGAGGGGGTGACGCTTTCGCGCAAACTCGCAATCTTATTGAACGAAAGTGCGCACCTTGTACAGGCTAGCAGACTACAGCGCGCAAATGAAACTAAACGCACTACCACATGTAGTGAGTGGGGAGCCACGTGGAAAATATTTGTCTATCTCACAGAGCATGAGCGGTTAGTCAACGTACAATGTCATGCAGAAATATGTATGAGTCACAAGCTACATGATAGTTCAAAAAGCTCATTAAATTCCATGCAGCTTCACTTATAGAACGTTAACCATGATGCACATTCAGCTAAGAGAGCAACATTCCACTCGTCTCAAAACAACGCAATTTTATCGCACTATGAAATATGGCCATGTCCAATCTACTGCCTTAGGTTAAGAAAGCAAATGGATGTGAAATAAAATATATATTTCGAAATTTGTTGAACAGCAAGTTTTGTTTCATTGAACCTTCTATTCCTCGTATTCTTCTACCCTCAAATTGATATTGCGATGTGTCCGGAGGCACGAGATGACAACACCTGGAGGAGAGACAGGTATAGAATTAAGGTATATACAGTATAATAGAATATTAGGAAGATTAAACATCGGTGCATGGCCTCGACCATGTTCGTGTCCCCAATACTGTAAGTGGGTACATTGGGACGGCGGGCATTTGCCCACTCACGGGAGTTGCAACAGTGTTGCCCTTTGAAGTACTGGAAGAATACAGGGTTTGCACACTGCATATGGATTAAGGCATACGCGTACTCCCACAAACTACGGGTTTTCATCGCAACAAATACCCATTCCAGTGCCTGCGTTCTAGGGTTACGGCGAGTAACATTACGGAGCATGTGCACACGACAAAGCAGATGCGAAGCGTGTGGAAATACGTCCTCTACAGCATTTGCAATCGCAAGTGCTCCGTCGAACATGATGACTTTCACAGCATCACACCCACCGACGAATTCGACAAAGGTGATCAGGAACGTACGGATATCTTCAGCTGTTTCCCTCCGCAAGAAGCCTATTGCTACGGGAAGACTTTTGCGGCATCTACTATCATCATCTACTACCATTAATTGATATGAAAAATATTTCTCGCGATTGGTACGGAATGTACCATTGATGAGAATAAAATCAGAAAAACGGTTAAACAAACTAAGCATTTCTTGGGTTGTATAGATGGAGTGCGTTATCTTGTTCGTCTCATCCAGCAGCACGCGTGACTTTCCATGGACTGTGAAAAATGGATAATAAATATCGCCCATATAATCAAGTTATTTTAACTGTATGAAACAACACTTACCTGGATTGTTACGGCCAGCCAGAACTCGCCGGCGCATGTTTACCACATCACATCCGGTAACAATCCTGTGCAAACTGAACTGAAGGTCGCGCGTGGAGTGAATTTCTGAGGTTCCAAGTATCTTTCATTACAAGTCTTGTGGCTGAATATCGAATAAGATTCCTTCTCTGATTCAATTGAAATTTTTATCAAAAAACCATATACGTGTCTGGGGATTTACTGAGAAGTATTCCCCGTGAAACCTGGTAAATTGTTTTCGCAATCTGCTGCTCCATTAACGATTTACTGCAGGCTACATTACAATGACTTTTTCGCCGTGCCTCAAGTGCGCCAAGAAAGTTATTTCCTCATCCAAAGCCATGCAATGTTCAATATGCAGCTGCTGGATTCACACCCGATGCTGTAAAATGGAGGATACTACTTATCAGGCGTTGAAGACCTATCATGAGCCGTACCTTTATTTTATCTGTGAAGCGTGCATCCCTCGTCTGGAAGCCTTGCAGTCCTCTCATTTACCAAATAAGGAAGATCTACCTGTAAGTGGGTCCATGCTGGTTAATGATGTACAAGGCACAAGTGTTCCGGCTGATAGCAAAACGCCTCCACTCGGTAGCACACCGAAAAAGAGCAGAGCTGTGTCATCCGGACGCCGATCAAAAACTAGAAGAAATAAGGTTGTTGCACTGCCATCGAACGTGCAAGTGGAATCTGTCTCTTCAGATATTGCGGATCATGTGGTCACGTCTAATGAATTAGACCCAAATGCTAACGCCACATATGCCTCTGTAGCCGCCATAAATACAGATGCCGATACTGCAACCTGGTCCAATATTTCGAACAGAGTCGACAAATTGGAATGCCGATTACCACAACAGTTTTCTAGGAATGTGGTGAAGGAGAGTAAGATCTCACTTCCGAGCAGTAAAGCTGACAGTTCACCAGACGCACGCAAATTCTGCCTCATTATTGTGAATGCACCGGAACCAGATGGAGAAACATCTGCTGCAAGAATTGAACAGGATAGCCAGTTTCTTCAATCAGTTTTCGGGAAATGGTTGACCAAGGGGAGGCTGGTATCACAATTGTATCAGCGTTTCGACTTGGACGCAGAAATCGGGAGTGTGAAAAGCCCAGGGTTCTGAAAACAGTACTGGCTTCCGACGATCAGGCCCAAAAGATCCTAAAGCGCGTTCATCGACTGAAGGGTCTACCGTATAAAATATTACGAGATTTGTCGCCTGACGATCGAATCAAGATGAAGACTGCTACGATGGAGCTTAAGAAAAGATTATCGGAGGGTGAGAAGGACCTTCGTATTGTGGATTTTCGCGTAGTAAAGAGGCCATCCAAAGTTCGCTGGAGGCCCATACTGATCGAGCATCCAAATACTCTCCATTAAAGTATTTCGAAGTGCTCTGTTTCAACGCGCGGAGTTTGGGGAACAAATTTGACGAAGTAAGCCATCATGTCTTGGCACTACAGCCAGATATCGCTGGAATAACGGAAACCTGGCTGACACTCGACATTACTGATGCAGAGCTATTCATTCCGAATTACCGCCTACTCAGAAGTGATCGAATTGAATCTCGACATGGTGGTGGGGTAGCGATATACGTCAAAGAACATTTATCCGTGGAGGTTGTTGATAGTTTTCGAGATGATGATGGTCTTGCTGAAAGCATTTGGTGTCAGATCAAGTCCAGTAATGGTTCAGCAATGATCGGTGTCATCTACCGTTCACCCTGCGCCCGTATCATGGCATTATTTGACCAGCTCCGCCGACATGGGACGAGGAACGATTGTATGATACTCGGTGACCTGAATGCTCCGGACATCAACTGGTTGGACCTCGTTACAAATGGGGATGAGTACCAACGGGAGTTTCTAAATCTGATTCTGGATTTGAACCTCGTGCAGCACGTTCTCGTTCCTACTCGCTATGGACATGGCCAGACTCCGTCTACTCTTGATCTGGTTTTGTCACCCAGAGAGTCAGATGTGGTTGACTTATTCGTAGAACAGCCCATCGATACAAGCGACCATTGTGCTATTCGGTTCAAATGGACTCGGGTTAAACCGGCCCAGCCGTCGCGGCTTCCACGGAGAAACTTCTGGAACATGGACTTGAAATTGTTGGTTGAACAAGCAGCCTCAATTGACTGGACGTTACCCGTTGATTTCACTATTGATGACTGTTGGAAATGGTTCCTGAATAATATCCGTTGCTTAGAGGATGTTGCTCCATTAACCAGAGATCGTCCCCGCTCCCGTGGCCCCCCTTGGTTTGATAGAGAACTTCGTACCTGCCTGCGGCAAAGAAAGCGTCTTTGGATTAAATTCAGAACGAGCCGATCGGACGCCCATTACGAAGAATATCGGGCTGTACGGAATCTTTGCTCAAAATTGAAGAAGGATAAAAGAAGTCGATTCGAGCTTCAATTAGCAAATTCCTCAAAATATAAACCTAAACGATTATTTGCGTACATTCGGCGACGGGTCAAATCATCGAACCCCGTACCTTCTCTCAAAAATTTGGAACGGGAGGTTATAGAGACTGACACTGGGAAAGCTGAGGTGTTTGCATCGCAATACCAACCAGTTTACGCAATAGAGCCTACCATATCCTGCAAACAAATATCGCCGACGGAAGTAATGGCCAATTTTGAGATCACGGCTGACATGGTGCGAATCCTCATCGAACATCTAAAGGTACAGACATCTCCAGGTCCTGATGGTATTCACCCTGCCATATTAAAACCTTTATCAAGGATCATCAGTTCACCTTTAGCCGCTTTATTCCAAATTTCAATCGATTCGGGACGTCTACCAGAGGATTGGAAAATAGGTATAGTAAAGCCGATGTTCAAAGGTGGGAGTTTATCAGACCCTGTAAATTACCGTCCTGTTACACTTACGTCTGTCGTAGGCAAATTGCTGGAACGGATTGTAAAGGATAAGATAGAACAGTATTTGCGCGAGACCCAACAATGCTCGAATGCCCAACACGGCTTCACGAAAGGCCGCTCATGTATCCCCAATCTACTGACCGCCCGAGAACATTGGTGCAGAAGCCTTGACGCTGGTTTGCCAGTTGATGTAGTCTTCATCGACTTCAGTAAAGCATTCGACCGTGTTCCACATCAGAGGCTTATTTTGAAACTAAGAATGTCTGGTATAGAGGCTTCGTTGCTTGCTTGGATTAAGGATTTTCTTATCGGAAGGCGAAGCCTCGTTGAAGTCAATGGGGCCAGATCTGCATCCTTTATCCCAACTTCTGGTGTACCACAAGGATCCGTTCTGGGGCCAACCCTGTTCAAACTCTATGTGAGTGACCTTCCCGGTATTCTGAACAGTGGTTGTCTCTTATTTGCAGATGATCTGAAGGTGTGGGCTTCTGTCACGACGGCCGCGGACGCTTCCCACTTGCAAGATGATTTGAATGCACTTCGGAGTTGGACTGACAGATGGATGCTCCCGATTAATGAAAAGAAGTGTGCTATCATGCACATCGGGAGCAACAACATGCGACATGCATATCAATTGGAGGGCCATGGTCTCAGGATAGTTGATGTAGAGAGAGATTTGGGGGTGATGGTAACTTCATCCCTCAAAACTGCGGAGGATACTGCGAGAAAGGTCGGTTCTGCCAGCCGCATGTGGTGGGCATTGAGACGATCCTTCTTAGAGATAAATCCCAAGGTTTTTCAAGTTCTGTATAGCTCTCACGTCAGACCAATATTAGAATTTGGGCTTCCCGTGAACTATCCGTTAACCAAAGGGGAGAAGGATCGTCTGGAGAAAGTTCAAAGGAGGGCTACCAAGTGCGTGAGGGGTATGTTTCGTATGCCCTATGACGACCGATTGCGGGAACTCAAACTTTTCCAACTGGAATATCGAAGAATGCGATATGATTTACTGGTCACGCGGAGAATCCTACTTGGATATTACGGAACGGAACTTTAACAATTCTTTTCGGTATCCACGGACTCCAGAACTAGAGGTCATTCGCTGAAGTTGCAGAAGCGCCGAACGGAACACCTGAAGCCATCGTTCACTCTGTCGACCAGAGTGGTCAATATTTGGAATGCACTCTCCGCTGATGCAATTGGGGCAGTCACCGAAGAGCAGTTTAAACGCATATTGGACGGTGAACTTCCCGCTATC
>JACCGJ010020759.1:0-13471 GCA_013407085.1 Atriophallophorus winterbourni
AATAGATTATTGGAAATGGAAGAGAAACTCGCAAATTTAAAGAATACTCTACGACCAATAATCAAGACTATAACAGTTGAATTGAATAATGGAATACGCTCGACCTCACTGCCACAGAGTGCTCCTAAAAAGGTTAAATTATTACACGACACTGAGGAGATTGTTAAAAAGGCCTTAAAGCCAAAACCGTCTACCTCGAATACTCCATTATTCAAAGCTGCCTCAAGAAATAAATCGCCTAGTGTTATCTGCGCCGATTCGGTATCAACTAAAACGGCCTCGGTCGTAGAAAATACTTACGGAGAACGGCGTTTGCAGTCGACCCCCGCTACTCACTCTAAAGCTTCTTCCTATGGCTCACGATTATTAAATCGAAAAGGTTCACATTCTATGAAGAATGACGCTCGGACACGCAATCAAAAATATTATGCCCAAGCGTAATAAATAGTTACTAATGTTAGCGAGTCACCGAAATTCGTTTGATAGAAAACAAACACGATCTCGATAAATCGTCTCAAACTTTTGTCCAAATGCAAATTCCACATGTTATTCCTAGGCAATTTGTCATGGCCGTTAGACGTTAGACTTAGTCCATCCAAACCAAGTACCATGATCGAAACACATCCTCGTCTGGGGACAGCAGATGATAGCGTTCCCACCGAAATGGAAGAAATCGATGTTTCAAAAAACGTCTAATGTCCGGCTCAAACCGAGTCGGACCAAATACGTCATACAGGGAACCAAATGTTGTTTCAAACTGTCAGCGCGCAATAAGTAGCTCACAAGTTTCAAACTCATCACGCGTCGGACCAGTACACGATTCGACATTTTGTAAGACAAATACGATCAGGTGCATATATACAAATGCTCAGTGTTTAACTAACAAATTAGCTGAACTATGTGAGCTTTGTGATAGACTTTCACCCGATTTGGTTGAGTTACAGAGACTTGGTTCCAGCCCTGCATGACTGATGCTGAGCTTTTGATTCCGAAAATGTCACTACTTCGTCGCGATCGTGATCGAAGATCCGGTGGTGAAGTTGCAGTCTACTATCACGAACGTTTAGCACGAACGTCATCGATCATCCTGACCTCAGCCTTCCTGATACGATGTGGTGTTCAGTAAAGCTAGTCAATGGAGATGAATGTACGATCGGCATCATTTACCGCTCGCCATCATCCAAAAGCTCATACAATGATAAGCTCATCGAATCATTGCAACACATCACAAGATGCCAGACTATGCAATTGCTGATCATTGGCGATTTTAATCTCCCGCATCTGTTTTCGAGAGGTGAGCACTCCCTGCATTCGTTTGAACATAAATTCAAGGAGGTTATAGAAATTGCTTCACTACACAATCACGTTAACCAGCCAACTCGCTGGCGGGGTCTTGACCAACCTTCAACCCTTGACCTTGTCTTAACGCCTGAGGCAACCGCAGTAGAGGATATACAATACCTGGCACCACTGGAGAAGAGTGATCATGTTGTGCTTTTGTTTGATTATGTATGTAGTGCGAAACGATTGTGTGAACAGACGAAAGACCTGAGGAAAATACAATTTGAATCCTTAAATATCAGTCTCCGGGATGCACACACTCATGAGTTTGATTCAATGGATCCTGAGTCATATTACAATTCGTTTCTAAATTATCTCAATTCGAAGATTTACGAAAACTCGATTGTTGTACCACACAAATGCAGCTACAACAACCAGTTTGTTATTCGGAGTAGAACGAAGAAATGGTCAGCTGTTAAGCGAGAGTCTTGAGTAACTCATCAGAAATTGGAAGCGATTCTGTAAGATACGGAATAACGTCACGACTCTTGTAAGAGAAGATCGCATGCAATTTCAATGGAACTTGCATAAGAGAATGAAGAAGAATCATAAGCTTCTTTACAACATAGTAAATGAACGACCAAAGATCAAACCAAGTGTATTCTCTGTACTAACACCTCATGGATTGACCCACACTGCCCTAGATACCGCCGATGCTTTAGCTACGTTTTACTCATTTGTCTTCAATCCCAAGCGCTGTATACCATATCAAGTTTCATCAAGTTCGCCACATTTCGAATTATTAAGTGAAATGACTATCAACGAATACATGGTTGGGCAGGAACTTTGTCGGCTAAACGAAAAGAAGTCCCCTGGCGCAGACAAAATTACCCCCGCCGTACTTCGCAGGTGTCGCGTTGCTTTGACTGCTCCTCTTACTCGCATATTCAATCTCAGCTTAATGAAGGAAAAATACCATCGCAATGGAAAGCAGGGATGATAACTCCTATTTATAAAGGCGGTAGCCGTTCAGACACAGCAAACTATAGACCGGTAACGTTACTTCCGGTGATCTCCAAATTAATGGAACGCATTGTGACTGCGCGCATAAGAGAACATTTTGAAAACCAAAATATTTTAACTGCAGCACAACACGGTTTTTGAAGAGGTCGTTGCTGTTTATCTAACCTTCTAACAACGTTCGAGGATTGGACCAAGGCACTAGATGAAGGTGAGGCTGTACATGCTTGCTACATCGATATTTCCAAAGCTTTCGATAGAGTCAACCATGATATCTTAATTAAAAAGCTCGAAACCTATGGAATAACGGGAATATTGCTGAATTGAATAAGGGACTATCTTACTGATAGACACGTCCAAGTTCGCGTTGGCAGCACCTTATCTAGAAAAATAGACGTCATGAGTGGAGTTCCGCAAGGCTCGGTGCTTGGACCTCTTCTATTCTTGGTGTATATGAACGATATAGTAGAGGATATTGGATGCAACTTAATACTATTTGCCGATGATATTAAAATATGGAAACGTGTCAGGTCTGTTAATGACTGTATGGCATTACAACGGGATCTAAGCATCTTATTTCGTTGGTCCCAGTTAAATGAGTTACCATTTAACCCTGCGAAATGTAAAATGCTGCAGCTTGGAAAATCTCTACACCACACGTATCAGCTTGGCACGCAAGATCTCGTCTGGACCACCGCAGAAAAAGATCTCGGTATATGGGTTTCGTTTAACCTTAAGCCTGGACATCATTGCCGGATGGTGTACAATAAAGATTGCCGGATCTTGAGTCTTCTCAAAAGAATATTCCGGATTTTTACGCCCGAAAACCTACCCCGTGTATTTAACACGTATATAGTTCAATAGTTCAATAGTGTATTACGGTATAAAAAAGCTTAGGGCTTGTACAAACCGCAGGATAGATAGAGCGGTGGGTCGAAAAAGCAAAGATAGAAATGTTTGAGTTTCCAAGGCCTGTTATGGAATATTCCATCCAAGCCTGGACACCATGGCTGAGGAAGGACATCGAACTACTCGACAGGATTTATCATCGTGCTACAAAGTTGGTCACCCAGTACAGAAATTTGCCTTTTACAGAACAAATGTTAAAACTGAACCTACACGATTTTACCCAACAGCGGATACGTAGTGACCTTATGTTGACCTTCAAAATCGTGCATACTGAAAACCATCCCCTTAAACACTTGCTAAATCCCAATGGCCTTACTCGAACACGAACACATTCAAAGGCTTTAGGCATTCCGCATTCTCGATTGGATATTCGTCGTAATTTTTTCTCGGTAAGAATTTGTTTCACTTGGAACTATTTGCCTGAAGAAATCACACGGTCAGAATCTGTTGAGGTTTTCGCTTCCAAACTCGATGAGTTTATGACGAACCATGCGGTATGTGACTGTCCCTATTAATTTTCGGGATTTTTATATATATTTTTTATATATTCCATATACCTTGTCATCCTATGGTTATTGTTAAGCTTACTGCTTTTTCTACCATAAAAGTTTCTGAGTTTCTGAGTTTCTAATCATACAAACGTTGAAGACATCGGTAGAGACTCAAAATTCTCAGTTTGCCAGTATGTGTTTCGATAAATCGGAAACAACTGACGGTAATACCAGTCAGATGAACGCTAAATCTTCGATCTTTCAACACGAATGTTCAGCTGTTACAAATGTACCGGAGTGTCATGAGGAGCGTCCTTTTCATCAAAAGGCCACCTTTACAAATGCGACTGTTAAAGGCCTGTCTGCCCAAAACATCCCTGGTCCGCAAAAAGATACAAAGCCAAAGCCACCTGCTCACCCGAAGGATCATCGAAAAAACTTAGGTTCAAAACCAAATGTCATGGTGCAAAACACTCCCAAAGTGGACACTATAGGTATTCGATCTAAGGTAGTTGAAACGTCCAGCAACCAGCGAAAGCGCCAAACACACAGTGTACATTCAGTCCATGGACTAAGTGTGATTTGCACCAACGTAAAGGAAACGAGTGCCACCTTACTAGGGGACAGGCTAAAGCACGATAAAGAAGAATGGAAAAGGTTGTGCAACAACATGGACTTGGAGCCAGTTGAACCACTATCATTGATACGACTAAGTCGTAAACCTACTTCTTCAAATCTTGACCAGCCAAGATTGCTTAGAATCACGGTTCACTCTGAAAGGGATCTCGAAAACATCTTACTATCCGCTTTTCTCCTGCGTAAGGAGCGTTCAGCGACCACTGCAAAGATCTTTGCTAATGTGTCCTGGTGGGAAGGGCCCGAAAGGACCAGCAACAAAACCAAACGAAACAGAGGGATGATCGAAGTATAATCCTTTAAGGAGTTCCAAAAGCTGATAAAGCAACTGATAAAGCGTTGCAGCGCAAACACGATCAGTTACAATGGAGATTCCTCAGTGATATACTTGGTTTGCATGATGTAGCTGTGACGGACACGTTCCGCATCCCAAAATCTACGATTTGTAAGGGCATCGGTCCTACGCCCCTTAAAATAACGTTCTTGCGTAATGATATGTTGAACACGGTCAAAATTCGTTGGGAAAATGGCCGCAGAATAATCCCGCGAGAAATTAGACTAGGTGCATCGAAACACCATATTGGAAAGATAGATGCACCACTAAGTTCAATAGAAACACTACCAAGTCAATCAGTTGTTGACGTGTCAGAAACAATTTCAGCCGATACGATAGATTACTGTATTCCAACAGTACAACCCTAAAACGATCAAGCATCCATGCAAGCAAAAAACCTTCAGTTGCCGACTCTGCCTAACTACGGTCTCAAGGTCGCGCTTGGTTTGAAAACGATACGTGATTGCCAAATATTTCATAAATACGAAAACGTTTATTTTATATCTCTCACTCTTTTGATTATTATTATATTTATACTATTTGAAATATGTATACTGAAACATTTATCTCGAAACGAATTAATTTACGTAAAATCCTCAAGACCAACAAATGCTCCGTATACTTAGATCAGAACACTTCCGTTATTTTGAATAAATTACGGAAGTTCGAATCCGAATTAAATGAAATTCGAAAAAAACAACTCTTTTGTTACACAGGTTTGCAAGACATTACAATCATTGACTATCCTCTTGGATGATAATTCAAATATCGACAAGGATATACTTCAACGAACGGACATTCCCTGGAGTGAACGCCAGCTGAAAAAGCAGCCGTCGTATAATTGGAAAGAGGCAAGTGACAAAAAAGTATCTTTCTCTATGGCGTTCCGGAACTCGTCGATGACGGTGCCCCTAAATCTGCGACGCACGACTGTGATCAGTGGCGTTTTATTCAGTCGCAAAGCAGAATTTCCGGTAATCTTATTACTGCCGTCAAACGCTTACCGAATTCGCTCAGTTACAAGGGCCAGGGTCCAAGGATATTGAAAATTACTTTTCATTCTGAAGATATGGTTCACACTGCTCTACAGGCGTGGTACTAATTTAAACACCTAGCCCCCGCAGAAATTCGCTTGCGAGCGGCTGCTGACAAGCCAAAACCCAAGCATCCTCTAAACACAGCAGTACCCCCATCTCCTGACGTATCTGCACCATTCTCAGAGGATATGCGCCTTGCACCCACGGAGGTTCGACTTCGCTCCGCAGTCGACAAACCACAGCCTCGTCCACAATCACCAGTCGCGTCGAATGAAGACCAATCTGCTAGCGAACTACACACGACTGTTTCAAAAAACTTTCAGGAGCCGGCTTCATCGGGGCCGGTGGAATGAGTGCACCTCCAGTAGCCGATCCCATTGAGATCGGCACAACAGACTCCCAATTACTGCATCAAAAATATTTAAAATGCTGCTATACAAATGCCAGAGGTTTTTTGACAAAAAATTCTGAACTAAATCTCTTGAATTTAGCCGAAAATTTCGACCTTATTGCGATAACAGAAACGTGGCTCACCACAGATGTATTATCTTCTGAAATCGCCTTGTCCGGAATGCAACTTTTTCGTATGGGTCGTCCATCCAAAGGTGGTGGTGTACTCCTCTACGTTAATCAAGCTCTCTCCTGTGAACTGGTTGATGATGAGAGATTACCCCACACCGATACCTTTTGGTGTCGCCTCAAATTACAAAGAAGTGATTCTGCACTACTTGCCGTAATCTACCGTCCCCCAAACACATCGGAAGAAAGTGACCATTGTTTGCTTACTTGTATCTGAAATTTCTTATCAATGAACTTTACCCACATGTTAATTATGAACGACTTCAATTCACCTGGTTTGTCATCAGGTACCACGGTTCACAACTTTGCAAGAGATTTTCTGGAAGTTATTACCTCTCACCCGTTGTACAATCACGTACTGGACCCCACCCGCTATAGCGGAAGCTCCAATGCATCAACTCTCGATCTAATCTTTACCAATGAAGAGCATATGATATCCAACTTGGTTACGTATCCCCCACTAGGTAAAAGTGACCACGTGATCTTATGTTTTTCATATATCTCGTACGCTTATTATCCAAACAATCGTGTACAAAAACAGCGATATGTGACCGATGATCGTCTTCTATCCGAACTTGTCTCCGCTAACAATTGGACTGTGCCCGAAAATTTGGGACTTGACGCCTGCTGGACCGAGTTTGTGACGAAATGGCATGCACTCTTGGATATTTGTACATTCGAAAAGCCATATGCACCGCAGCGCAGAAATGCAGAAATTCGAAGCAGAACTGGAAAAGTAATTGCACTACGTAATGAAGCTTGGTACAAGTATACTACATGTCCCACTCCTTCCAGCTGGGAATCATATCGACGTTTGCGGAACCATAGCGTTTCTCTCAAGCGGTAAGATCGATACTTATATCAACGCAGCCTGACTGATAAGTTCGTGCAGAACCCAAAACTCCTGTACCAGCATATAAACAGCAAAAGAAAAGTAAAAATCGGCATACCACCTCTTCAATCTTCGAGAGGGTCAACTGCTACGTCCGTTGACGCAGCGAATGCACTCCGGACGCACTTCGAACCTATCTTTCGGGTAACACAAGGTCCACTACAGCTACGCCAAATTTCAATAATCCCCCACATTTCAACCAATCTTTTTACCCCTGAGATTGTTCATCGAAAAATACTATGCATGCGCCAAAACGCCTCCCCGGGGCTCGATGGGATACACCCAAAAGCTTTAATTGCCGCAGCGCCCATAATCTCAGACTACCTAGCAGTCTTATTCCAGCGTTCTTTGGACGCCACAGAAATACCGCAACAATGGAAAGACGGACTTATCACCCCTATATTTAAATCCGGTGATCGTACAATGCCGAGCAATTACCGCCCAATTACCCTTCTTCCCATTATTTCCAAGATTATGGAGAGTATCCTGGCCGACGCAAAAATGAATCACCTGGAAACAAACAAACTCACATCGGAACAACACGGGATCCGCAGCCATCTTTCATGCACCACAAACCTCATACTCGCGCGCGATGACTGGACCAAAGCAGTTGATTCCGGCTGAGATGAGATATTCTCCGTCGTGTGAACCAAATTTCGAGCTCAAAATCCAGCGATGATCGAAGGATTCTCCACGCAATAAAAGTATTTGAGTACTTTTGATTGTATTTGACAATCAATGAAACGTCCCAAGTTGAGTGACGCCCAAAATCCCAGAGGTATATCAGAACCCAAAGCGGATTTGTCTATAAATGCGGTACTGTATTGAAGCAATCAAAATATTGTAAAAACATACCTCAAATATTGGAGTCAACCGGGTAAAAATCCGGGTCAATGTCAAAAACAATATCGAGCGCGTATCACGTTACGCACACGAGTCCAAACGGGAAAATGGCGCAGATAAAATAGAGTCAAATTATTCAAAGAGAAAGAGTAAAACAAAAGTGCAGTAAGAAACAAGAAAAAAGTGGAAAGTGTTTGGATTTCAAAATTCACATGAAATATTACAAATAGATGTTGGAAGGTGAAAGGATCCAACACCGCCCCCCAAAGCCACCTTGGCTTTCTAACTATCATCACCTTCCAAAAACCATACTCGGCGTATATCTCGTTTAAGCTTTCCATCTGCAGTGCGATGCAATACTTTACGCGCATGTCCGTCTGCATCCGATATGATAGCCCTTTTTCACGAACTGCACGATGCATCCTCGTTCTGGTAGAGAACATAGTCACCGACAGCAAATTCACTCCTGTAATGCTGTTAGTCAAATCAGGACCAGGTGAAGATAGACGTTTGGTACCGACAACAACCGGTGACGGAAGACCCGCTTTCTTCGAATTCGCCGGCGATGCTGAAGACATTGCTTCCACGCAGGAAACAGCAACATCATCGTCACTCGAATCAGAGCCCGAACTGGACGCGGCAGCACGCTTCGATCAAGCGGCGCCAGTTAACGAAGAGCCTTTGGCTATCAGGGGCGTCGCTTTCGTAGACAACGCTGCAACCTTTGCATTTCCTGCAGCAACCACTGCAACATCATCGTCCCTCGAATCAAAACTCGACGTAGCATTACGTTTCGAACCGGTACCTAACAAACCAGCACTCTTACCAATCACTTTGGCTTTCGATATTGTATGTTTATCTTTTACTGACACAGACAGCGCACAATTATCCTGATTATTGCAAAATTCACTGTCAAACAATGTTACGTCCTCAGCAATATCCCTTTGTGTGATGAGACAATTCATAGAAGCTTCACACAATGCTGTCGAAGTTGGACCAATAATCGTCCATCCCAATGGCGTCAAGTGTGCAAACGGCTGTTTTGCTCTGCCAAGCCTCTGTTCTAACACCCAGTGCACTTCCGGGACGTTCACTCCCAATAAAATACGAACTCGTTTATCTGGTATACGGATTAGCTTCAGATCAGATAGGTGGTTCAAATGTTTCAATGACTGTTCAGGAAAAGTCACCTCTTTCACTGGGAGAGAATTCATCACGTAGGCCTGGTCGACATCTACCTTGACACCATCATGTAGCGACTGAATTCCAAAAGACGTGACAGTAGTTTTTTGTTTACGTGTGCCATGCACTGAAGTGACATCAATGTAGGCTTGTTCACCTGACAGACCCAGTTCTTCGTATTATTATATTATTATTACACAAGTCTTTACAGACGATGTGCCAACAAGTATACCATGAAGAGGGTACATGATGAAAGAAAAATGTAGGTTCCATGGTTCTTGTTGAAGGCGACATACTACACGGTTGCCAAGGCCGAAGTAGGGGGTTGGCTTAGGGGACCGCACCCGGAGCCTTCGACTCAAAAGTCTACCCGCAAGGCAGCGGTTTTTTCCTTCACGAGAGCCGGTGACCATTTTGAGGGTTCTTGCGCCTCTCTTGAAGTGCCTCGGCGATTGTTCGAGTACGACTCTCTAGCCTTTGCACGACCAGGTGCAACCTGCAAGGCAGCAAGGATTTTTCCTCAGGGTTGACTCCCGAAGCCTTACCCGCAATCGGGTATGCCGCAAGGCAGCGGAGGTTTGGAATAAGGGTTTTCCTTCCCTTAGATGGACTGCCCTCCCAGGCTGACGAGCTCCATCTACCCGGAGCAAACTGGTTTTGAGGCGCCAGTCATCCGCCTTCGCCCCTTCTCCTGTCAGTAGAAGCAGTTCCGCTACGTGCAGGCCAGGAGCTGGGCTTTGGTTGTCAGAGGCTGTTTGAGACGCACGCCATATGGGAGCATTTTATAGACAGTGGGAGCTCATCCCCACTGCCGCCCCCGGCTGTGACAACCTTGGAACACCCCAGTTCTTCGGCTAAATCAGCAGTCACCAAAGTTGCGTCAGAGCCATTATCCAAAAGGGCGTTCGTAAGCACTACCCCATTCGGACCCATTACTCTTACAGCAATGCTGGACAACAAACTGCCACAGCTTCATGTACGTGTCGAATTAATCATTATTTCAGGCTCACCTTTGACAGTGCGATGTAAGAGTCTGTGATGTTTGCCGTTGCATCCATCCTTTCCACATCTAGTAGGTACTCTGCAATCAGCTACCCTGTGATTTGGTTGAAGACAGTTAAAGCAGAGTCTGAAAGTTTTAATTCGCACCACCTTTTCAGCGTGAGTTAACCTATCGAACACAGTGCACTCTTGTAATGTATGTGTCATGGAGCACTCTGGGCATCGATAAGACTCAGTCGTTGAAATAACATTCATGCGAACTTTCCTAGTATTCATATACATCGGTGAACTAGCATTCAATTCACGACCACTTGCTAAGGTACCGAAACAGTTGGTAGCTATTGAGACTTGTCTGTCCAAAAAACTGACTAAGTTACCGAACGTCGGCTCCTCGTCATATCGAATTATTTCATCCACACGTTCAGCCCACTTGTAACGCAAATGTTTAGGTAAACGCTCAACAATTAGCTTCAAATTTGTCATGTTGTTCAGCTCACCTAAACGATTCAATTGTCCAAGTGCGAGCTCGCAGTTGCGCATTCTGCGTGTCAGGTTTCGAAGCGAACCGATGTCATTCTGATTAATGATGTCGCCATTGAGAATCTCTTTCAAAAACGACTGGACGATATCATGTGGGCGACCGAATTCCGTCTTAAGGATGCGTCGGGCTTGACAATATCCTTCACTATCCGGGAGGTAAACACAATGTTCAATAGCGTCCTTTGCAGAACCACTGCAGTAATGTAATAAATACATTAATTTGCGGTTATCATTAGAAACGCGGTCTTCGATGGTCATCTCAAAGGCTTTAACGAATTTGCAGAATTCCATCGGATTACCATCGAACTTATCTATGTCTATCTTAGGTAATCCATCTCCACGCATGTCAGAATACCGCGTCGAACCAGATGCGTTCATCGGCATCTCACGTAACGCTGCGCTACTCAAAACAGGACATTCGTTCCCGGATTTAGATGAGTGCAATGGACTTGGAGCATGTTTACGCATTAGGATCGGGTCGATTTCATTATCGCCTTTGATATCATCGGGTGAATCGAAATCGTGCATCATATTTAGCTTCGCCTCTAGGCTGTCTACAAATATCCAGCTCCTTCAATTTAATGGCTATTTCTTCCTCGTATATTTCTTTAGCCAATTTTCGACGGCGTTCCTTATGATCATCAAACGCTCTAGATTCAACACCTTTAACATCACCTAAGCTAGGAGGACGGTGCTGGACAGGTAAAGTTAAAATGGCAGAGTTTGAAGGCAAATTATTAAAATTATCGTTCGAGGAAGGTATACGTATGGGAGTATGCACAGATTTATCAGGAGAATTATTAAAAATAGTAGAAAGTTCATAAACGGGATCGGGGTTTAAAATAACGTCATCGAATTTGCTAGACGACTTGCCAGTCCTTTTTCTAGGCATATTTGAAGATGAGATATTCTCCGTCGTGTGAACCAAATGCCGAGCCAAACATCCAGCGATGATCGAAGGATTCTCCACGCAATAAAAGTATTTGAGTACTTTTGACTGTATGGAGAAATCCTTCGATCATCGCTGGATTTTTAGTTACGCATTTTATATCTGCGCCATTTATTCCCCCGTTTGACTCGTGTTCGGTAACGTGATACGCGCTCGATATTGTTTTTAGACAATTGACCCGATTGTTACCCGGTGACCCCAATATTTGAGTACTTTTGATTGTATTGACAATCATAAACGTCCCAAGTTGAGTGACGCGCAAGAATCCTAGAGGTATAATCACAACCCAAAGCGGATTTTGTCTATAAATGCGGTACTCGTATGTAATTGAAGCAATCAAAATATAGTAAAAAAATACCTCAAATATTGGGGTCAACCGGGTAAAAATCCGGATCAATGTCAAAAACAATATTGAGCGCGTATCACGTTACGCACACGAGTCCAAACGGGAAAATGGCGCAGATAAAATGGAGTCAAATTATTCAAAGAGAAAGAGTAAAACAAAAGTGCAGTAAGAAACAAGGAAAAATGGGAAAGTGTTTGGATTTCAAAATTCACATAAAATATTACAAATAGATGTTGGAAGGTGAAAGGATCCAACATCAAACGTTCAAAACATATCCTACCAAGAACGGCTGCAGTAAAGCTGCCTCTTCTCAATCCGTCCCGACTCCTCCGCGGGAGATTTTCTGTTGACCTTTCGCATTCTCAAAGAGAATCAGCACCCTTGCAAGTCCCTGATGTCTGTATCCGATCGAGACAATCATCGTGGGCATAATCTCAAGATTGCTCATCAGAACAGCCGATTGAACTGTCGAAGGTATTTACTACCCATTCGCATATGAGTGTCTGGAACTCTCTCCCATTGGAGGTGGTGGGCGCAGAGAAACTGTCCCAGTGTATGTAACGCTTAGACAAAAACCTATGGCAATCGACTTTCGAGTGACTTTCGTTTATCTTTCGCTTTTCCAATCTACCCCACAATACTTACATACCACTCATATAGCCATATCAGACTAACACTTTTTCCAGTCTTTTCTCCCCTGGGATCAACGTTTCTCAACGCCATAGCAACCGTCCGCAACTCCGTCATGCACTGGAGGACGTGGTGGGAATGTGTCTTGAGCTGATACTTCTTCCTATAAAAAGCAACAAATGTCCAATCAATGTGTATGCTATATGCGAACATTGCCAGCAATAAAGCCTATTTGCCTCCCTTTTGATCTCATAATGCATGCTTTTTAGCACGCTTTATGCGATCCCCTGTACACACCACCCAGTGTTATTTTACGAGCTATCAGCTTTTGTTACCACAAAAAACTATTGACTATTAGTGTAGGTAACAATATGGGAGATACCGACTCAGTACTAAATCGAATATAAATTTCAGCGAAGTACAGAAAGATATCGCATGTCTCAAAGGGGTCTAGCGCCTTGCGACTAGGATAGTTGAGGGTCAGACAGGTAAAAAAATATGAGGCAGGACTCAAGGACCTCGATCTGTTCTCACTAAAGAGACGGCGGCTGCGAGGCGACTTAATAGAAGCCTTCAAGATTCTGATGGGTCTTACGTGTGATAATATTACTGAAATCCTTAAACTTGCCACTAAAGCATCTACAATAGGTAATTCTATTAAACTTCTTAGGAGTAGGCCCAGGTTGCTGGCACGTGAGCACTATGTCAGCAACCGTGTGGTCAACTTCTGGAGCAAGCTCCCAGATTGTATAGTTCAGTTCAGTTTGTACAGGACTGTATGTGGCTAACGAGCCAATCGA
>JACCGJ010020760.1:0-35039 GCA_013407085.1 Atriophallophorus winterbourni
TCGAATCCATGAACATCAACTGGCTGTACGACGTCACGACACCAAGTCTCTCATATCAACGCACGTCGAAAACGAATATCACGAGATGGACTGACATAACTGCAACATCTTGGGCCGAGCTAATAACAAAGCAGCACGAGAGTTCATCGAAGCCTGGCACTCCGGTGAACGATCGATTAACGAACACGTGAGCTTGAACGACATCTACGCACGGATGCGACTGAGACGAAGAACCGAAAAGGCAGCCAATCAATCAAACAATCACATGCGATTACGTGACCAGTGGTCGGCCAGCCAAATATCATCGTCAGTGCCACTCCAAGCAGTCGATTTTCCAACAATCGCTGAAGATGTTGCCTAGTCTGGCAACGAAACGTCCGATGCAAACTCAAGAAGCTCGGAGAAAAAATTCAAATAAGCTACAGACTTGATCTATTTCTCGATACAGTATAGTAGTTCAGTTCAGTGATTTACAGTTGGTAAAGGAAAATTGCTGGCTGATATAACAAACGAGCGTCCGATATTTATGTCAGTGTAAGCTTCGAGGGAGAACCTCTCACCAGCTTGGTGAACAGAAACCCTTTTCGTTTTTCACAGTTGCAGCTACAAATTCATGGGACCGAAGGTCGGCCTGGAAAACACCTAATGTATCATCTTCTTTAAAGCTTTCCCCAGACAGAAATTCTAAACGCTTGATTGGCTTATGAGCCATTTACTGTCCGGTGCAAACTGAAATGCACCGATTGGACGTTACGCTGTACGTTCAACTTGATTGTATTTCCCACGCTTCGATAAATATCATTGCGAAGTTTTGCTATTCCTTGAATTTGCAGTAAAATAGAATAACTATTTTACTATATTATCGATATTTTCAGATCAATTACGCCAGTAATAAAATCAGCTGGTATTTTTCTACTGAACTATCATTACTCACCTTTTACCGATAGACATGAGTTCAAAAAATACCTGCCTCAACGGAAAATGTGGCAAAATGTTGGCTGAGGGCATCGTGTGCACAGCTTGCAAGCGTTGGGCTCATCCTAGCTGCTCAGGCATACATAAATCTCACTACGGGATTTATGCAAAATACCGCTGGTTGCAGTGGTATTATACCGGCTGTCATGAGGCTGCCACTAACGCCGTTTGCCCAAAGCCAAGGAATAGCGTGACGTCGCGAAGCTCGTCAGATTCTGCAGCCTCCCAAACGTATGCGTCTGTGGTGAGAGCAAATATAAGTTCTGAGACTACAGCAGGCAACGGGATAGCGCAAAAATCTAGCCGGCTGCAACGTTCTTCTGAGCAAGATACCTCTCCTAAGGTGGTAAATAAAGCCGGGACTTCAAGAAAGCGTGGTATCAAAAAGGCGGAAAAATGGCATCCCGTGAGAATGTAGACGTATCTATTCAGTTACCCAGTCTTTCAAAGCAAGCTTCCTCTCCGAAGGTTGTAAACGTAACCAAAACCTCGAAAAAACGTACCAAGCACGGTAAAGCCCATACTCAACGGAAGCAACATGGAAATGTTGCTGGCTCACCCGAGATGGATAAGATTATCCAGGAATTAAACGGTTTGCGTAAGCAAGTTGAGTCACTGAACGGCAATTCTCGTTATTCTTCAAAAACTAGAACCAGAAATGGTCTAGTTTTTAACCGAGCGGAGCCTTTTATTAGGGAATCAAAAAGTCAAAAAGATTTTGATCGCAGATGTATTAGCGATCTTAGCCGGATGGTAGGCCTGAAGCCTTCTACTCCCACGGTGCGAGATCATCGTGTAGGGAGATGGAAGATGGATAACCGCCCTAGGTCAATACTGGTAAAATTTAAATACCAGGCGGATCGGGATGCATTATTGTATAGGGCTAAATACATCGCCGCAACATCTCTAGACAAGCTTCAGGTTAAGCCAGAAAATCCTCCATCTCATATTAGACAAAACCCTTCCGCTCCAAATAGGAGAAACCTCGCTCCAAGGACATCTGCTATCCGTAAACCTGATGTAAACCGTAGCGCTATTGAATTCGTTACGATCTTACCGAAAAGCCCATCGCTGCGAGTCTGGCTGTCCGGATTAGACGACGATGACATGCTTATCGAAGTTGAAGATAAGAGCCAAGCAAATTTCCCTAGTTGTTGCTCTTCGATAGTGGCGGCCTCAAACCTCAGTCAACAGTCCGTAACATCCATGCAAGAGATTGTTGAACCAGATACTCCTGCTTCGATTAGCACGCCAAAAAACGTGCACCTCCCTCGGGTGCTTCGACCGAGGGCCAAGTAGGTTTAGTTTCAGAAGCACGAAAAACCAGCGCCCCAGTGCTGTACGCTAATGTGTGCAGCATAAGGAATAAGTGGGCTGACCTCTCTCTTCGTGTGGCTGAGTTGCACCCCCGTGTTATAGCGTTTTCTGAGACCTGACTGTCCGCGCTTGACGATGTGCTAATAAACGTCAGCGAGCAGTATCTCGTCATAAGTTGCGATAGACCTGGCGACAAGAGAGGCGGTGGCGTTGCACAATACAGGAACAGGTATATCCCTAACCATTGAAAACCTCCAAGTTGTTACGAGTATCCTGACTTGCTACAAGTCAGCCCTCGCAATTGCTTGTGTCTACGTCACACCCAGTGCAGACCAGCAGGAGATTACACAGCTGATTGAGACGCTCGACAAGTTGTTTCAATCAGCTCCCAGCGTACTCATCTTAGGTGATTTTAACCTCCCGGACATAAATTGGGCCGTCTATGTAGGTTTAGTCACCAAACAATCCGAAATGTTTCTCGAATGGCTCCATGATCATGCGCTGCATCAGCATGTGAGTGATCCTACGAGGTTTCGTAATGGATGTACTCCATCCACTCTCGACCCAGTTTTGTCGTCCCAGCCCGAAGCCGTTAGATTTTCAAAATACCTACCACCGCTCGGCAAAAGCGATCACGTAATGATAAGCTTCGAAGTTGTACTGCGGTTTCACAAACCTACTGCTCGTCCTAGACGAAATTTTAGGCTTGTAGACTGGAATTTTCTTCTACAGACTTCAAAATCTTTCTTTCAGTTCTCTAACGATTTTAATGTAACTGAAAACTGGGATAGAATATGTAAGTATCTCAAGGAGTTACAAGGCAAGCACGCTCCGCTGCATGTCGTTAAAAAACATCATAGGCTGCCCTGGTGGACTCCTCGAGTTCGTCGGTCTACCCGTAAACGAGATCGTTTATGGCGGTAATATAAGCTATCTCTTACTTCTGGTTCTTTGGTCCGATACAAAACCGCTCGAAACGCTTGTGTTAAAATACAGCGTTTGCTGAAACAGGAGTTTGAGTTATCCATAGCTATGAATGCTAAATCTAATCCAAAAAGATTTCATAGCTACGCTTAATAGAAAGGAAAAACCAGGGAAAACATTGGAGATTTAAATTTGGAGGACGGAAAATTAGCCGATACCGACCTGTCTAAGGCAAGTGCCTTATCTATGTTCTTCAGTGGCGTTCAGAGACGTGATAATTCTTAAATTTCTCCGTCTAGCTCGTTTAATCTACTACCTGGCGCTCATGCATTAGATGAGTTGTCCTTCATGGAATCCGAGTTGTATGAAGCACTTATCCATGTTCGCGTCAACAAAGCTGAGGGACCAGACGCTATCCACTCGATTATGATAAAGAATCTTGCCCCAGTGCTTACAGAACCCTTATGCAAGCTCTTCAATTCATGCTTGAACATGGGAGTGGAAAAAAGCTATAATCGTGCCAATACACAAGAGTGGTTGCAGCTCAACTGTTGGTAACTATAGACCTGTCAGCCTGACTAGCATCGTCTCGAAAGTAATGAAAAAACTGCTGCGTGACAAAACCTGTAAGCATTTTTGTCGAGATTCTCTACTGAGTGTAACTCAGCATGGATTTCTTAAGGGTAGATCCTGCCTGACAAACCTTCTTAGTTTTCTCAATACTGCCACTAAAATGATGGATGAATGGAAGCCTGTCGAAGCCCTCTACCTAGACTTCAGCAAGGCTTTTGATTCCGTAAACCACCGCCTTCTAGAGATTAAGCTAGCAGCAAAAGGCATCCGGGGTAGTCTACTTGCTTGGATAAAGGCCTTCCTAACAGGTAGGACATTCCGAGTTAGGGTAGGATCTACGCTGTCGAATGAAACCGACGCGATCAGTGGTGTACCCCCAAGGTTCGGTACTTGGTCCTCTTCTATTCCTGATTTTCATCGATGACTTGTCCTCTGCATTGAAGTGCCCATGCTTCATTTTTGCGGATGATGTTAAATTCATCGGATCAACGGACGAAGATAGCTTGATGCACGACCTTGAACGGGTCATAAACTGGTCACACCAGTGGGACCTCCCACTTAACCTTAATAAGAGCCAACTCTTGTCAGCACTGGTTGATAAGATTTCAGTTCGGGTGTCGGGCAATTCTCACACTGTTCGCGCCACACAGCGTGTTAAGGATTTAGGAGTACTAGTTTGGACTGACTTCAAATGGGAGTACCAATGCGCCGCTGCAGCTCAACGTGCTCGCATAGTTCTCTTTCGGCTGAGATCCGTGTTATCCAGCAGAAGACCCGATGTATTCCTGCCCCTTCACAAGGCATTTGTTCGTCCGCATTGAGAATATTGTGTCCAGGCATGGTGCTCTTACTACAAGTAGGATATCGTTCAACTGGAAAGCGTACAGCGTCTCGCGACTCGCATGATTGAGGGTCAGCGAGGGAAACCTTACGCTGCACGCCTGAAGTCCCTAGATCTTTTTCCACTTACGCGCCGTCGTTTGAGAGGTGACTTAATTGAAACCTTTAAGATCTTGAAGGGGTTAAGTGGCGTTATCATGACCAACTTCTTTGCCTTAAGTCCTGAGCTGGGCACCCGGGGCCATTCACTCAAACTTGCTAAGGAGCGATGTAGACTAGACTCCAGGAAAAAATTTTTCAGCCTCAGGGTGGTAAATTTCTGGAACCAGCTTCCAGAAGAACTTATATCCTGCAGTTCTGTCGCAAGTTTCAAGCAGGGTTTGGACCGCATCTGGGGTAAGCTTTTTCCTGAATTCTTCCCCTAATTTTTATGCAAGATTAGGTTGTTCACCATTTTTATCGTTGTTTGGTAAGTAAGTAAATGCTAAAGTTCTGTTTGTTTAATATACAACTCTTCTTTAGCTGACCTCTCACCGTACTGGTGAGGAGAAATGTATTCTTATCTTTCCAGCATCATTCATTACGTGGTGCTTCCTAAATACAACCCGGATAATCCCTTGGCATCGCGATCGTCGAGGATATCCAAATCACAATAAGAATAAACGCTTTGGCAGTGGTGGTTGCTTCTCTGCAGCTTTCCACCGAAAAAAAATCTGGACGCTCGATTGGCTCGTTCGCCACTTACTGTCCTGTGCAACTGAACTGAACTGAACTGCAACATGCCAGTCATCAAAAGGATTGATATCGTTACTCCACCAGAGGAGTTTTGTGAAGATATTGTTTGAAGGGGTGCACGATTTTTCGTGTCATACCATTGAAAGAAATCTGGACGCTCGATTGACTCGTTAGCCACATACTGTCCTGTGCAAACCAAACTGAACTGAACTGACATGGCAGTCTAGCCACTTATCAACTTCTCCGGTTTCAAAAAACGGGGTGCTCCCATCCCGAGTAAAGTTAGTTTAAAATGTGCGCAGAATAGAAATACCCGTGTACTGTACACAAATGCTTGCAGTATACGTAATAAATGGGGTGAGCTGCAGCTTGCGGCACTGGAAAACCAGGTCGACATAATTGCCATCTCCGAATCATGGTTGAAACCAGATGATCATGTTCCGTTATTTGTATCAACTAAGTATGCCATCTATCGTCAGGATAGGGATACTGGTGCTACGGGAGGGGGAGTGGCAATTATGATAAACGAAGATCTCCCCACAGTGAGACATCGATAAAGATCGCTTCTCACTCAATCCAACCAACATCGGTATTTCTTACTGTCGCTAGAAGAAGACTGGCACTTGCATGTGCTTATAGAAGCCCGACTGCTTCATCATTAGACGACCAATTACTGATGGACACATTGGAAGTACTAAAAGGGCAATGCAACGCATTACTAATTGTCGGAGACTTCAATCTCCCGGGCATTGATTGGCGTACTGAAATTTCTTCACCAGCATCAGTTGAGTCGCAATATCTAGACTGGTTTCATGTCGGGGCCTTTTATCAACATGTCAGGGAACATACAAGGTTTAGGACAGGACATACTCCGTCAACTTTAGATTTAGTTCTATCGTCTGATGAAAGAGATATTTATGGAATCAAATACCTTTCGCCACTAGGCCAGAGAGACCACGCTGTAATTCTTCTTGACTGGACTTTAGTGCATCCTAGTGCCCAAGTAAAGATGTCCCGCAACTTTGGTCGAATGGACACCGTCCAACTACAAACTAAAACAATGAATCTAAGTTGGGAACCAGACGAATTAGAACCTAGTGTAGAAATCAGGTGGAATATTATAAAAGGGCACCTTTTACAACTACAGGATGATTTTGCTCCTCTACAACCAGTGAGAACGCGAGGAAAACCACCCTGGTGGAGCGCGTCTATTCGCAAGGCTATTAGATGTCGTGACCGTAGCTGGAGGGCGTACAAATTCTGTGGAACTCACAGATCTAGACTGCAGTACATACAGACCAGAAATTCAGCTGTTGCGCTGCAAAGGAAAGCTAAAAGGGACTTCGAATCCCGACTTGCCAAAAAAGCAAAGATTAACTTGAAAGCTTTTTATGGCTATGTTCAGTCCAAGCGATTATTAAGAGAAGAAATAGGTACGTTAGTGCTGGACGATGGCAATACGGCTTTGACTGCACCGGAAAAAGCCGATGCGTTGCATTCATTCTTCTGCAGTGTTTATCGGCGCGATTCAGGTAACTGTTTAGAAACTCACGAGTGCAGAGCACCTCCCTTTAGCTCGGTGGAGGTTAATCAGGAAATGGTCACCACAGTTCTGTCGCAGCTGGATAAAACTAAGTCAGCTGGCCCCGACGGTATACATCCGGCTATTCTTCAACCGCTCGCGAATATAGTTAGCCTTGCAATCAGAAATCTTTTCGAAGCTACCTTACTCCAGGGTATACTACCGGATGATTGGAAACGAGCGGCGGTAATAGCCATATACAAAAATGGTCCCATTTCGGATGTACGCAACTACAAGCCAGTAAGCCTGACAAGCATTCTTTGCAAGTGCTTGGAAAAAAATCATTCGGCACCAGGTATGTAAACATTTGGTAGCCAATTCCTTACTATCCGATGCCCAGCACGGATTCTGGAAAGGAAGGTCCTGCTAACCAATCTTCTAAGCTTTCTGGACTAAGTGACATTACGCCTCGATGAAGGGAGAGTAGTCGAAGTCTGCTATCTTGATTTTCAAAAGGCATTTGACTCGGTGAACCATAGGTACCTTCTGCACAAACTAAGTATGTGTGGCGTCACAGGTGACCTACATCGATGGTTAGACAGCTTCTTAACTAATCGCACTAACTATGTTAGAATTGCAGGGGTGTGCTCGGAGGAATCACTGATTCTCAGTGGAGTGCCTCAAGGCTCGGTGCTTGATCCATTACTTTGTCTTATTTCTGTAAACGACCTGGCAGCGTGCTTGAGTTCACGCTGCTTTCCGTCTGATGATGATGTTAAGATCCTAGGAACCGACAGTAGAGATACGCTTATCTCTGATTTAGAAAAGTAAACGAGTGGACAAAGACTTGGACGTGCCCCTAAACCTGTGGAAGAGCTGTCTTCTGACGACTGATTTAGCGACAACCCAACTAGGAGTTGGTGAAGGAACTATCAGAATAGGTGCTGCTCAGAAATCAAGGATCTTGACATTACTATAACAGGCGATTTTAAATGGACTACTCAATGTGCCGAAGCTGCAAACAAGGGTCGCAGAGAATTGTTCGGACTTCGCTCAGCGTTATCTTGCAGAAAACCTTCAATCTTCATTCCATTATACGAAGTAGTCGTGCGGCCTCACTTTGGATACTGCGTTCAATCCTGGGCGCCGTAATTGAAAGAAGATATAGCATGTCTTGAAAGGGTCCAGCGCCTTGCGACTAATATGATTGAGGGTCAACATCTGGAACAAGCTCCCAGATTGTATAGTAAGCCTCTTAAATGTGTTGAGCTCTAAAAGGGAATTAGACGTTAAATGGTTTATCATATTTCCACACATTGTCTAACGAAAAACGTTTAAATAAAACAAAAATGTATTTTCACATTTTTATCATATCTGTCTAGGCCTGGACAAAGTTACAGTAAATTAGCCCACATGCAGTATATGACTGTGTTTCAGTTCACCTCAACTAGGCTAGTGATTTCATACACCACACATTGTTCACGCATATTATTGCATTGTTTCATGAATAGCTGACCTCTCACCGTGCTGGTGAAGAGAAACCCTACCTTACTTTCCAGATATTCGGAAACAAGAACGTGTGAAAAGTACGAACTGTATACTCGATATTCAAGTGCCGGGTGCTCAACCGCATACCGTCGAAGGAAATCTGGGTGCGTGATTGGCTTTTAGCCACCTTCAGCCTTGTGCAACTTGAACTTGAACTTGAGTGGGAATTAAACGCTGTGGAGAGAGAAAAAATGGTGCAGTATCACAGAGATCATAAAAACAAAATTATGATTAAAAATTGTGCAATGCGTTATAGAAATGAATGTCAATGCGTTCTTTATAAATAGTGGGAGATGGGGCAGAAACGACAGAATGGGGCAGGGCATTCCAAGCACGAGTAATCCGAATGGCGAAGAATTGTCTCCGGCAGTCCAGTCTGCTGTGCCGATGCGCTAGCTTGAGAGGATGACCACGATTTCCAGAGGGCAGTGCCAATTCTAGCATTCGCCTACATGGTTGATTTTCATCCGTCAATATCCGATACGTAAGAATCAGATCGCCTCGGAGTTGACGGTAATCCGTTGGAAACAATCTCAGTGTTGTTAGACGTTCTTGGTAGCTGGCGAGGCCAAGCCCTTTGAAAAGCTTGGTAAAACGTCTCTGTGGTTGTTCCAACGCGTGCTGGTCACGCTTCAACCATGGTTTCCAGACAGAAATAGCATATTCTAAGTGTGGCCTGACGTACGCCTGAAGAAGAAGCAGGTCCTCTATTGTCGTAGTTTGCCTATTCAGTAAAGTCACCCATGATATTTCTTATGAAGAAGCTTGAACGGGATATCATCCAAACTGCTTCCGTTCCAGATTAACATAAATTTTAAGAACAAATATCTCAGCGGAGGCTTATTAATAAGAAATTTACAAGCCACCTCATGATTTATTAACAAACTCTGACATGTTTTAATAAAAACGTCTAAAATGATATATTAAAAGCGTTATTGACTATTGACTATTGATATTTTTATAAAACTTAAAACTGCAGTCGTTGAACTAACCGCTACATAGTGAAGTTCAAGTTCAAGTTCAAGTTCAAGTTGCACAAGGCCGATGGTGTCTAAAAGCCAATCACGCGCCCAGATTTCCTTCGACGGTATGCGGTTGAGCACCCGGCACCTGGATATCGAGTATACAGTTCGTACTTTTCACACGTTCTTGTTTCCGAATATCTGGAAAGTAAGGTAGGGTTTCTCTTCACCAGCACGGTGAGAGGTCAGCTATTCAGGAAACAATGCAATAATATGCGGGAACAATGTGTGGTGTATGAAATCACTAGCATAGTTGAGGTGCAGTGAATCACAGTCATAGACTGCATGTGGGCTAATTTATTGTCAGGTTGTCCAGGCCGAGACAGATATATTGTTTTGCGCGGTACGTTCAACTTGATTGTATTTCCCACGCTCCGATAAATATCATTACGAATTTTTGCTATTCCTAGAATTTACAGTTAAATAGAATAACTATTTTACTATATTATTGATATTTCTCTGATTAATTACGCCAGTAATAAAATCAGCTTGTATTTTTCTACTGAACTATCATTACTCACCTTTGGCCGATAGATATGAGTTCAGAAAATACCAGCCCCAACGGAAAATGTGGCAAAATGGTGGCTAAGGGCATTGAGTGCACAGCTTGCAAGCGTTGGGCTCACCCTAGCTGCTCAGGCATACATGATCTCACTACGGGATTTATGCAAAATACCGCTGATTGCAGTGGTATTGTACCGGCTGTCACGAGGCTGCCAATGACGCCGCTTGCCAAAAGCCAAGGAATAGCGTTACGTCGCGAAGCTCGTCAGATTTCGCAGCCGCCCAAACGTATGCATCTGTGGTGAGAGCAAATATAAGTTCTAAGACTACAGCAGGCAACGCTATAGCGCACAAATCTAGCCGGCTACAATGTTCTTCCAATCAAGCTACCTCTCTTAAGGTGGTAAATAGAGCGAGGACTTCAAGAAAGAGTGCTATCAAAAAGGCGGAAAAAGGGCATTCCCGTATAATGTTGACGTAGCTATCCAGTTACCTAGTCCTTCAAAGCAAGCTTCCTCTCCGAAGGTCGTAAACGTAGCCCAAACTCCGAAAAAACGTACCAAGCAAGGTAAAGCCCATACTCAACGGAAGCAACATGGAAATGTTGCTGGCTCACCCGAGCTGAATGAAATTATCCAGGAATTAAACGGTTTGCGTAAGCAAGTTGAGTCACTAAACGGCACTTCTTATTATTCTTCAAAATCTAGAACCCGAAATGTTCTAGTTTTTAATCGAGCGGAGCTTTTTATTAGGGAATCGAAAAGTCGAAGAGATTTTGATCGCAGATGTATTAGCGATCTTATCCGGATGGTAGGTCTGAAGCCTTCTACTCCCACGGTGCGAGTTCACCGTGTAGGGAGATGGAAGATGGATAACCGCCCTAGGCCAATACTGGTAGAATTCAAGTACCAGGCGGATCGGGATGCGTTATTGTCTAGGGCTGAATACATCGCCACAACAACTCTAGACAAGCTTCAGGTTGAGCCAGACAACCCTCCATCTCATATTAGACAAAACCCTTCCGCTCCACATAGGAGAAACCTCGCTTTAAGGACATCTGCTATCCGTAAGCCTGATGCAAACCGTAGCGCTAGTGAATCCGTTAAGATCTTACCGAAAAGCTCATCGCTACGAGTCTGGCTGTCCGGATTAGACGACTTTGACTCGCTTATCGAGAATGAAGATGGGAGCCAAGCAAATTTCTCTAGTTGTTGCTCTTTGATAGAGGCGGCCTCAATCTTCAGTCAACGGTCCGTAACAAGAGGTCATTGAACCAGATACTCCTGCTTTAAGTAGCACGCCAAAAAACGTGCACCTCCCTCGGGTGCTTCGACCGAGGGCCAATCAGGGTAAGTTTCAGAAGCACGCAAAACCAGCGCCACAGTGCTGTACGCTAATGTGTGCAGCATAAGGAATAAGTGGGCTGACCTCTCTCTTCGTGCGGCTGAGTTGCACCCCAGGGTCATAGCGCTTTCTGAGACATGGCTGTCCGCGCTTGACGATGTGCCAACAAACATCAGCGAGCAGTACCTCGTCATTAGATGCGATAGACCTGGCGACTGGAGAGGCGGTGGCGTTGCACTCCTCCTAGAGTATGGCTTGCACAATACAGGAACGGGTATATCCCTAACCAGTGAAAACGTCCAAGTTGTTACGAGTATCCTGACTTGCTACAAGTCAGCCCTCGCAATTGCTTGTGTCTACGTCACACCCAGTGCAGTCCAGCAGTAGATTACACAGCTGATTGAGACGCTAGACAGGTTGTTTCAATCAGCTCCCAGCGTACTCATCTTGGATGATTTCAACCTCCCGGACATAAATTGGGCCGTCTCCGTAGGTTTAGTCACCAAGCAATCCGAAATGTTTCTCAAATGGCTACATGATCATGCGCTGCATCAGCATGTGAGTCATCCTACGAGGTTTCGTAATGGGTGTACTCCATCCACTCTCGACCTAGTATTGTCGTCCCAGCCCGAAGCCGTTAGATTCTTAAAATACCTACCACCGCTCGGCAGAAGCGATCAGGTAATGATAAGCTTCGAAGTGGTACTGCGGTTTCACAAACCTACTGCTCGTCGTAGACGAAATTTTAGGCTTGTAGACTGGGATTTTCTTCTACAGACTTCAAAATCTTTCTTTCAGTTCTCTAACGATTTTAATGTAAGTGAAAACTGGGATAGAATTTGTAAGTATCTTGAGGAGTTACAAGACAAGCACGCTCCGCTGCAAGTCGTGAAAAAGCATCATAGGCCGCCCTGGTGGACTCCTCGAGTTCGTCGGTCTACCCGTAAACGAGATCGTTTATGGCGGCAATATAAGCTATCTATTACTTCTGCTTCTTGGGTCCGATACAAAACCGCTCGGAACTCTTGTGGTAAAATACAGTGTTTGCTCAAAGAGGAGTTTGAGTTATCCTTAGCTAGGGATGCTAAATCCAATCCCAAAAGATTTTATAGCTACGCTCAATCGAAAGGAAAAACCAGGGAAAACATTGGAGATTTAAATCTGGAGGACGGAAAAGTAGCGATACCGACCTGTCTAAGGCGAGTGCCTTCTCTAGGTTCTTCAGTGGCGTTCAGAGACGTGATAATTCTTTAATTGCTCCGTCTAGCTCGTTAAATCTACTACCTGGCGCTCCTGCACTAGATGAGTTGTCCTTCATGGAATCCGAGGTGTATGAAGCACTTATCCATGTTCGCGTCAACAAAGCTGAGGGACCAGACGGTATCCACTCGATTATGATAAAGAATCTTGTCCCAGTGCTTACAGAACCCTTATGCAAGCTCTCTAAATCATGCTTGAACATGGGAGTGGTTCCTAGTGAGTGGAAAGAAGCTATAATCGTGCCAATACACAAGGGTAGTTGCAGCTCAACTGTTGGTAACTATAGACCTGTCAGCCTGACTAGCATCGTCTCGAAAGTAATGGGAAAACTGCTGCGTGACAAAATCTGTCAGCATCTTTGTCGGCATTCTCTACTGAGTGTAACTCAGCATGGATTTCTTAAGGGTAGATCCTGCCTGACAAACCTTCTTAGTTTTCTCAATACTGCCACTAAAAGGATGGATGAAGGGAAGCCTGTCAGAGCCCTCTACCTAGACTTCAGCAAGGCTTTTGATTCCGTAAACCACCGCCTTCTAGAGATTAAGCCAGCAAAAGGCATTCGGGGTAGTCTACTTGCTTGGATAAAGGCCTTTCTAATAGGTAGGATCTACGCTGTCGAATGAAACTTGAATCTGCCGTTGAAATGCACTCTTATCTTAACAAAATATTCATTTGCATGCTTTTCCGTCATTCACACCCCACGACCGGTTTCGTGCTGTTTGCACTCATCAGGTAGGGACAGTAAGATCAGGATCCGCATGCGCTCTCATCTTGTTCCAAAGGTGCAAAAAAATGGATATACGTTCAATCTGAGTAGCCGAACACAAAAATGGTTAACTTTGCGTAATGCTGCATGGCGGGCTCATCGACAAGATACCACTGTTGAGAGTTGGGAGACATTCCGGTTGCTGAGAAATAAGGTAAACAAACTTGTTGTTGAGGACAAACTGAATTATCAAAAACATTTACTCAACAAAATGGAATCAAACCCCAAAATTCTTTATCAGATCATAAATAACCGGTCTAGGGTGAAACCAGGGGTTGCTGCTCTAAAGACGCGTGATGGGACAACAACCACAGCATCGGAAACCAGGTCTTCTAGAGGTCTTAACCAGGGGCTGTCATTCGAAGACACCGTTACCTTGCTAATAAAGGCCTTTCTAATAGGTAGGATCTACGCTGTCGAATGAAACTTGAATCTGCCGTTGAAATGCACTCTTATCTTAACAAAATATTCATTTGCATGCTTTTCCGTCATTCACACCCCACGACCGGTTTCGTGCTGTTTGCACTCATCAGGTAGGGACAGTAAGATCAGGATCCGCATGCGCTCTCATCTTGTTCCAAAGGTGCAAAAAAATGGATATACGTTCAATCTGAGTAGCCGAACACAAAAATGGTTAACTTTGCGTAATGCTGCATGGCGGGCTCATCGACAAGATACCACTGTTGAGAGTTGGGAGACATTCCGGTTGCTGAGAAATAAGGTAAACAAACTTGTTGTTGAGGACAAACTGAATTATCAAAAACATTTACTCAACAAAATGGAATCAAACCCCAAAATTCTCTATCAGATCATAAATAACCGGTCTAGGGTGAAACCAGGGGTTGAAAGACGCGTGATGGAACAACAACCACAGCATCGGAATCTGCCGAAGTTCTAGCCCATTTCTTCTCCACTGTCTTCAGCCCACGTAACACCGTTACAACTCCCGTCAACCTGAAAATGTTTTACAAGAACTAACTATTACCCCGGACAGTGTCCTCCGAACATTGCTAAATCTCAACACGAAAAAATCTCCCGGAGCTGACGAAATTACCCCGCTGATCCTCAAAAACTGTGCTTCTACTTTGTGTACGACCCTGACCTACTTGTTTAATCGCTCTTTAACCCAAAGTTTCGTTCCATGTGATTGGAAGAATGGCATCATTACCCCAATCTACAAAGGAGGAAACCGTTCCGAAGTATCCAACTATAGACCAGTAACACTACTACCGGTGATATCTAAAGTAATGGAGCGCCTCGTTGCAAACAGCGTCACAAAACATCTGGAAGACAATTGCTTGCTCGAAGTCGAACAACACGGCTTCAGAAAAAGACACTCTTGCCTTTCAAACCTTCTGCTCTCCCTCGATGACTGGACACAAGCTGTAGACAAAGGTCTCACCATACACGCGTGTTATCTTGATATGTCAAAAGCATTCGATCGTGTCAACCACAGTCTGTTACTACAAAAAATGGAGCAATGTGGCATCAAGGGTTCATTACTAGCCTGGTTTGAGGATTATCTCCGCGACCGTGTCATTCGAGTAAGGGTTGACGGTGCTTTATCACGACCCATTGCAGTAACGAAAGGGGTGCCGCAGGGATCAGTGCTTGGGCCAATTCTTTTCATGATCTATGACAACGACTTACCGGAACTTGTTCGCAGCAAAATCTTGTTATTTGCGGAGGACATCAAGCTGTGGACACAAGTACGCACAACTGAAGATTGCAGACAGCTTCGGCTGGACCTTGATGCCTTACAGAACTGGTCAGTTAGAAATGAACTACCTTTCAATTTCAGAGAATGCAAGGTATTTACTGTTGGAAAACATTTTGAGTTTTCTTACACCCTTGGTTCCCATATTCTTGAAAGAACTGACAAGGAGAAGGACTTAGGTGTGTGGGTGAGCAGCACATTGAAACCGTCGCATAACGCCACAGCTGTCTATAAAAAGACATCGCGAGTACTGCTTCTTCTTAAACGCGTGTTCGGGAGTTTCACGAAGCTAACTGTTCATCGAATAATTAATACGTACTTGAGGCCAACCATGGAGTATGTGGTTCAGGCTTGGTCACCCTGGCTACAGAAGGACATCAGCCTCTTGCAGAGAATATATCATCGGACCACCAAGCTCGTACGTGGTTTAAAACATAAACAATACGAAGATCGGATTACAAGCCTCAATCTCTTCGACTCTCGCTACCGCCGTCTTAGAGGCGACTTGATTCTTATGTTCAATATACTGCATAGCCACAACCATCCCCTAAATCAACTATTCACACGACTACCACCACGAACAAGCCGGAGTCATAACTATACAGTACTTATTCCCGACTTGAGGCTGAACTGTCGAAGGTATTTTTATTCCGTACGTGTATGTTTTACTTAAAAATCCCTACCCCGTAACGTTGCACATTCACCCAACTTGGATATATTCAAATCGAACTTGGACAACTTCATGTCGACCAATCCAAACATTGAAACAATATATTCTGCATGATAAAGCTTTGAATCAATGCATCGAAGTGAACTATACATATTTACCCTATCAAACCGGTTGAAAACAATTTCTGCTCTATGTATTTTTACGTTTTACCAAAACTAATCAGTAGGCAAACAAACCCCGTTTTACTACCTATGTTATTTGTAATTCGCATATTATTTTGTAAAGCTATGTGCTTTTTAGACCATCAAATTGAATTGAATTCAATTGAATTGAATTGAAACCGACGTGATCAGTGGTGTACCCCAAGGTTCGGTACTTGGTCCTCTTCTATTCCTGATTTTCATCGATGACTTGTCCTCTGCATCGAAGTGCCCATGCTCCATTTTCGCGGATGATGTGAAATTCATCGGATCAACAGACGAAGATACCTTGATGCATGACCTTGAACGGGTCATAAACTGGTCACACCAGTGGGACCTCCCACTTAACCTTAATAAGAGCCAACTCTTGTCAGCACTGGTTGATAACATTTCAGTTCAGGTGTCGGGCAATTCTCTCACTGTGAGCGCCACACAGCGTGTTAAGGATTTAGGAGTACTAGTTAGGACGGACTTCAAATGGGAGAACCAATGCGCCGCTGCAGCTCAACGTACTCGCAAAGTTCTCTTTCGGCTCAGATCCGTGTTATCCAGCAGAAGACCCGATGTATTCCTGCGCCTTTACAAGACATTAGTTAGGCCGCATTTAGAATATTGTGTCCAGGCGTGGTGCCCTTACTACAAGAAGGATATTGTTCAACTCGAAAGCGTACAGCGTCTCGCAACTCGCATGATTGAGGGTCAGCGAGGGAAACCTTACGCTGCACGCCTAAAGTCCCTAGATCTTTTTTCACTTACGCGCCGTCGTTTGAGAGGTGACTTAATTGAAACCTTTAAGATCTTGAAGGGGTTAAGTGGCGTTAGCATGACCGACTTCTTTGCCTTAAGTCCTGAGCTGGGCACCCGGGGCCATTCACTCAAACTTGCTAAAGAGCGATGTAGACTAGACTCCAGGAAAAACTTTTTCAGCCTCAGGGTGGTAAATTTCTGGAACCGGCTTCCAGAAGAACTTATATCCTGCAGCTCTGTCGCAAGTTTTAAGTAGGGTTTGGACCGCATCTTGGGTAAGCTTTTTCCTGAATTATCCCCCTAATTTTTATGCAAGATTAGGTTGTTCACCATTTTTATCGTTGTTTGGTAAGTGAGTAAATGCTAAATTTCTTTCTGTTTAATACACAACTCTTCTGTAGCTGACCTCTCACCGTACTGGTGAG
Source organism: Atriophallophorus winterbourni (assembly GCA_013407085.1). Taxonomy (NCBI): domain Eukaryota; kingdom Metazoa; phylum Platyhelminthes; class Trematoda; order Plagiorchiida; family Microphallidae; genus Atriophallophorus; species Atriophallophorus winterbourni. The sequence goes on from JACCGJ010020760.1 coordinate 17,090, forward strand.
GAGAGATGTACTCTTATCTTTCCAGCATCATTCATTACGTGGTGCTTCCTGAATACAACCCGGATAATCCCTTGGCATCGCGATCGTCGAGGATATCCAAACCACAATAAGAATGAACGCTTTGGCAGTGGTGGTTGCTTATGTGCAGCTTTCCACCGAAAGAAATTCTGGACGCTCGATTGGCTCGTTCGCCACTTACTGTCCTGTGCAACTGAACTGAACTGAACTGAAGATATGATAAAAATGTAAAAATACGTTTTTTGTTTTTTTTAAAGTTTTTTATTAGACAATATGCGGAAATATGATAGACCATTTAACGTCTAATTCCCTTTTAAAGCTCAACACATTTGGGAGGCTTACTATACAATCTGGGAGCTTGTTCCAGAAGTTGACCACACGGTTGCTGTGCTCACGTGCCACCCTGGGCCTACTCTTAAGAAGTTTCATGGAATTACCTCTTGTAGCTGCTTTAGGTGCAAGTTTAAGGATTTCAGTAATATTATCTTTTTTTGAAGGCTTCTATTAGGTCACCTCGCAGCCGCCGTCTCTTTAGTGAGAACAAACCGAGGTCCTTGAGTCTAGCCTCATAAGTTTTACCTGACCCTCAACCATCCTAGTCGCAAGGCGCTGGACCCTTTCGAGACATGCTATATCCTTTTTCAAGTACGGTGCCCAGGATTGAACGCAGTACTCCAAGTGAGGCCGCACGACTACTTTGTATAAGGGGATGAAGATTGAAGGTTTTCGGCAAGATAACGCTGAGCGAAGTCTGAACAATGCTCTGCGAGCCTTGTTTGCAGCTTCGGCACATTGAGTAGCCCATTTAAAATCGCCTGTTATAGTAATGCCAAGATCCTTCACTTTCTGAGCAGCCCCTATTCTGATAGTTCCTTCACCAACTCCCAGTTGGGTTGTCGCTAAATCAGTCGTCAGAAGACAGCTCTTCCCCAGGTTTAGTGGAAAGTCCCAGGTCTTTGTCCACTCGATTACTTTTTCTAAATCAGAGATAAGCGTATCTCTACTGTCAGTTTCTAGGATCTTAACATCATCAGCAAACAGGAAGGAGCGTGAACTCAAGCACGCTGCCAGGTCGTTTACAAAAATAAGAAAAAGTAATGGACCAAACACCGAGCCTTGAGGCACTCCACTGAGAATCAGTGATTCCTGCGAGCACTCCCCTGCAATTCTAACATAGTTAGTGCGATTAGTTAAGAAGCTGTCTAACCATCGATGTAGGTCACCTGTGACGCCACACATACTTAGTTTGTGCAGAAGGTACCTATGGTTCACCGAGTCAAATGCCTTTTGAAAATCAAGATAGCAGACTTCGACTACTCTCCCTTCATCGAGACGCAATGTCACTTCGTCAAGAAGGCTTAGAAGATTGGTTAGGCAGGACCTTTCTTTCCAGAATCCGTGCTGGGCATCGGATAGTAAGGAATTGGCTACCAAATGTTTACATACCTGGTGCCGAATGATTTTTTCCAAGCACTTGCAAAGAATGCTTGTCAGGCTTACTGGCCTGTAGTTGCGTACATCCGAAATGGGACCCTTTTTGTATATGGCTATTACCGCCGCTCGTTTCCAATCATCCGGTAGTATACCCTAGAGTAAGGTAGCTTCCAAAAGATTTCTGATTGCAAGGCTAACTATATTCGCGAGCGGTTGAAGAATAGCCGGATGTATACCGTCGGGGCCAGCTGACTTAGTTTTATCCAGCTGCGACAGAACTGTGGTGACCATTTCCTGATTAACCTCCACCGAGCTAAAGGGAGGTGCTCTGCACTCGTGAGTTTCTAAACAGTTACCTGAATCGCGCCGATAAACACTGCAGAAGAATGAATGCAACGCATCGGCTTTTTCCGGTGCAGTCAAAGCCGTATTGCCATCGTCCAGCACTAACGTACCTATTTCTTCTCTTAATGATCGCTTGGACTGAACATAGCCATAAAAAGCTTTCAAGTTAATCTTTGCTTTTTCGGCAAAATTGGATTCGAAGTCCCTTTTAGTTTTCCTTTGCAGCGCAACAGCTGAATTTCTGGTCTGTACGTACTGCAGTCTAGATCTGTGAGTTCCACAGAATTTGTAAGCCCTCCAGCTACGGTCACGACATCTAATAGCCTTGCGAATAGACGCGCACCACCAGGGTGTTTTTCCTCGCGTTTCTCACTTGTTGTAGAGGAGCGAAATTATCCTGTAGTTGTAAAAGGTGCCGTTTTATAATATTCCACCTGATTTCTACACTAGGTTTTAATTTGTCTGGTTCCCAACTTAGATTCATTGCTTTTGTTTGTAGTTGGACGGTGTCTATTCGACCAAAGTTGCGGGACATCTTTACTTGGGGACTAAGATGCAGTAAAGTCCAGTCAAGAAGAATTACAGCGTGGTCGCTCTTTCCTAGTGGCAAAAGGTATTTAATAATAATAGTATTAATAATAATGTATATTCTTGGATACACCATGTCATGCCATGCATGATCATTTGTTTCCATGAATAAGTACATCAAATAAAACGGTAATTATACAAATGTTAAGGTCAAACATAAATACATATTTTTGTTGGTAACAACCGTAAAAAATAGTTGGATAACATTTGTACAGATGGTAGCTCGTTTAAAACATAAAGTTGACAGAATATCGGAAAAATAAATGCTAAATATTCATGTTTTTAACGAATACGACAGTAATTGTTTAAAATGGGTTAATTACAGTTTGGGTAGGTCTGGACCGCAATGTTTATTATTGTATGATGTTTCAAATGCAACTTCAAACGCAGATAATTGTATAGGGAGTTCACTTCATCGAGTCACGGATATATGAGTTGCATCGCCCTTTCAAGAATTGCGAGAGTGTATTTTGTTGAATTTCAACAATTCTGAAAAGTAAATTCTCAAGAAAAAAAGTTATATGTCACTTTAAAATTTTTTATTGCTAAAAAAATATTAAAAGCCTTTTATGCCGTATAAGTATAAATTATCTATAGTTGTATTAATTAGAAATAGCTTACCTAATTTTTCCGGAGATAAAAAAGAGTTGAGTTGCTTTTTGAATTCAGTTTGTGAAGTGCTCAATCTTATATTATTAGGAAGTAAATTTCTTAAACGAGAATATTCATAAATAAAGAAATCTTTTCGTATACGATTGTGGATTTTCGGTATACATATTTTGTTTTTGTGTCGAAGATTATATACTTCAGAGTTTTTGAAATCTAATTGTAAATCAATGTCGATCATATCTTTTTTCAATATTCTGTAAAAGAGTATAAGATTTTGTTTTATTCTTCGAAACCATAATGGTTCCAATCCTAGGATCTGACATCTTTCCTTATATGAATGCTTATCCGAACTGGTGGTAATTTGATTCCATAAATATCTCTTTCATGAGACGATAGAAATAAATCTGAAGTTGACGGAGTATGTCCTGTCTCAAACCTTGTATGTTCCCTGACATGTTAATAAAAGGCCCCGACATGAAACCAGTCTAGATATTTCGACTCAACTGACTCTGGTGAAGAAATTTCAGTACGCCAATCAATGCCCGGGAGATTGAAGTCTCCGACAATTAGTAATGCGTTGCATTGCCCTTTTAGTACTTCCAATGTGTCCATCAGTAATTGGTCGTCTAATGATGAAGCAGTCGGGCTTCTATAAGCACATGCAAGTGCCAGTCTTCTTCTAGCGACAGTAAGAAATACCGATGTTAGTTGGATTGAGTGAGAAGCAATCTTTATCGATGTCTCACTGTGGGGGAGATCTTCGTTTATCATAATTGCCACTCCCCCTCCCGTAGCACCAGTATCCCTATCCTGACGATAGATGGCATACTTAGTTGATACAAATGACGGAACATGATCATCTGGTTTCAACCATGATTCGGAGATGGCAATTATGTCGACCTGGTTTTCCAGTGCAGCAAGCTGCAGCTCACCCCATTTATTACGTATACTGCAAGAATTTGTGTACAGTACACGGGTATTTCTATTCTGCGCACATTTTAAACTAGCTTTACTCGGGGTAGGAGCACCGTCGCTGATACTCCGTTTTTTGAAACCGGAGAAGTTGATAAGTGGCTAGACTGCCCTTGCGAACGAGCTTGCACCGGCCTAATGGCAGTTGTACATAGATTTTCCTAGTTCAGAAGCCTACTGAAAAGCGAGTTTTCCATGCGCTCGTATTCTACTGGCGGGCCATTTTGGAGTACATCTTCAATGACAACTACCGCAGATGACTTAAACATTTTATGGTGGCTAAGGTTGATCCCTTTTATAGGAGTTTTCAAGCCAGTCATGGGCGCTTTTGAACGCTTTCCATGAAAATGTGGTTGAGGCCCCTTATTCTGGACAGCTTTGAAACGCCCATTTGTGTAGCGTTCAAGGTGAGCACTTTTTAAAAGAAGCGTATCCCTGTCCTGTTGGTTCATAAATTCTACCAAGATTGGACGAGCGCTACTTACAGTTGGGTTCCACCGGCCTACAAGATGGACCCTTTTTACCTGGCAGTTAATTAGCCCTGCTATGCGCAAAATGTCTTGAACCCTGGAACGGTCCATTTGGCGCCGGGATTTGCTTTCACGAATCAGCGGCTCTTCCCTGTTTAGGATGTGGAGAGTAGGAGATGGCCTTGTTTCCTCCATTTTATGGGGTGCAGCAAGCTTACTAACTTGCTCAGCTAAGGCATTTATTCGCCTTTCTAAAGCAACGTAGTTAGCTTGCTGTGATATTACCGGACATTTATCGTTATCGACGGTTTTCTTTTTAGGGTTCTTTTTATCCCCCTGTGTTGCTTTTTGATTCTTACCGATGGTACTGCGGACAGGGCCGGGTTTTTTGGTGAAGGAAGATTTCAAGTTCAGTTCAGTTCAGTTCAGTTTGCACAGGACAGTATGTGGCGAACAAGCCAATCGAGCGTACAGAATTTCTTTCGACGGTATGCGGTTGAGCTTTCGGCACTTCGATATTGTTTCACACGTTCTTGTTTCCGGATATCTGGAAAGTAAGGTAGTTCAGTTCAGTTTGCACTGGACAGTATGTGGCTAACGAACCACATACCTCAAACCACAAACCTCTTGGGACCTGCAGGATAAAACTGAACGAAGGCGAAAAAGCAGCAGCTGCTCATTGATCAGCCCATTTAAAGTCCGCTGAAACTTCTATACCTAAATCACGAACTTTCGGCACCCCATTTATCGCAAGTATACCATCTGGTACAGCAACCTCTAGCTACTAATGACCTTAGGCAAGAGATATCTTCTAGTGAAGTTTACTGGTAGACCCCACGTAGCAGACCACTTGATGACCTTTTCTATATCATCAGGAAGATCATGTTCATCCAGTAATGCGATAAACTTGACGTCATCCGCGAAAATATAGCAAGGACACTAAGGCGACGCTGCCAAATAATCGATGAAAATGAGGAAAAGTAGCGGTCCGAGTACGGAAACCTGTTGGACTCTACTAACAACTTTCACTTTCGACGAATACACACTGCCTATCCTGACACGAAAGAATCTATTGCTTGAGAAGCCTATTATCCATTTCTTCAGAAGACTGTCGATACCCATATAACCAAGTTTGGTTGCAAGCAATCTGTGATTTACCTTGCAAAAGTCCAAGTAAAAAACTTCAACTTGTTGGTCTTTATCTAGCCTCATGGTGACCTCGTCAAGAAAACATAAGAGATTTGTTAGGCACGACTTCCATTTAAGGAATCAGATTAGCCAGCTTCCAAATATTCGGAATATATCCATGTTGCAAGGAAGCGTTAAAAAGACGACCCACAGGTTCTGCTAGTATTGGCGCTAGGTTCTTTATAATTTCAGGGTAAATGTCGTCTGGGCCAGCAGATTTATGGGGGTTAGTTGCTGCAAGAGCAAGTTCCACCTCATCATCATTGAAGAATAACTCCTCGAATGGAGTAACGATATCAGGCCTTTTGATGACTGGCATGCTAGGCGGATCTATTTGGCGATCAAACCTCTGAACCGACTGGAAATGTTTAAGAAAGGCCGAAGCCTTTTCTGAATCTGAAACTATTTGGGGTCGGTTTTCCTGCTGAAGGTTGCCAATCCATTCGCGCGTTTTGCCTTTGGATTTGGCATAACAATAGTAACGCTTCGGGCACTGCTTTATATTGCGTGTCAACCGTGATTCAAAAACATGTTTTGCCTTGCGTTGGATTCCAATGGCCTTATTTCTGACCATTTTATATCTTGTTCAGGACCGTTGTGTCTGATAAGCTTTGTAAGTTTTCCAGGCACGGTCCCGCATTCTAATCACTCGTCGCATCGCAGGTGTCCACCACTGTGGCTTGTTGCGTTGCTTGACGTGCATTAACGGTGCGAATCTATCTTGCAAGGTAGACAGACAGTGGTGTATAAGCTGCCCGTTTGTTGCTATATCATCACCTACATATTGAGACAAGATCTTTTTAGCTTCCCCTGAGACGACTTCCCAGTCTACGCGATTAAAATAGCGCCTCAGTATAGGAGAAGGTTTTTCATATCTCAGTACTAGTTGGAATCTGATCACAACGTGATCACTTTTTCCTAGTGGAGTGAGATAATCTACCTGGCGAACCATTTCAACGCTTGAAGAGATAACGAGATCCAGGATCGAAGGTAAGCAGCCCTGGCGGAACCTTGTGGGCTCATTGACATGTTGACTCATGTCATGCATGTGAGTCCATCCGATGAAGTCCTCAGACATCTTATCAGATGAACAACACTGGTTCAGCCAAGATATATGTGGTATGTTAAAATCGCCAACTATAAGAACCTGGGACCCAAGCGTGTGCAACAAACTGAGATTGCTAAGCAAACTTTGCAAGTCCTGAGGTCCTGATTGGGGGCTCATATAAGCGCATGCTATTACCATTGATTGCTTGTAAGATTGAACGATACATAAGCTAAGTTGGACGTTGTGCGTGCTAAGCCTAACGCTCGATTCTGAAGTTCGAAAACCTAGTCTTGAAAAGATAGCAACGCCACCCCCGTTTAGTTCACGTGGTCTATCACATCTGACCACAAATTAACTGCTAAAAATTGTGTCAGGAATATGATCAGTTGCAGACAGTCATGTTTCGGATAGTGCTATTACATGCGGTCGTAATTCATGCGCTAGGATGGAGAGTTCAGACCACTTATTTCGGATACTACATGAATTTCCGTATATCACTGTGGCGATGGTGCTCGCGATATATTCTCAATTAGTCCAGCTTCATCCTCGGGCGTAATACCCGAGGAGTCGGCACGTTTTTTGGTGTGCTGCTTAAGAGAGTCGATTCGCCTTGCGCGGCCTGAAGTTCTGCCGTACCTTGAAGGTAGGGTTTCTCTTCACTAGCGATGTGAGAGGTCAGATAAAGGAGAGTTGTGTATTTAAAAAAACAGAACTCTGGCATTTACTTTATTTACCAGATAACGTTGAAAATGGTTAACTACCGAATCTTGCATAGCAATTAATGAGAGTATTCAGGAAAAAGCTTCCCCCAGATGCTGTCCAACCCCTGCTTATAACTCGCGACAGAACTGCGAGATATAATTTCTTATGGAAACCGATTCCAGAAATTTACCACTCTGAGGCTGTGAAAGTTTTTCCTACAGTCTAGTCTACATTGCTCCTTAGTAAGTGTAAGTGAATCTCCGCGGGTGCCAGGCACGTGTCTTAAGGCAAAAATGTCGTTCATGATCATACAAAAATTGGAGCACCTCCGAGTGTGCGGCATATTATTGGCCTGGATACAGGATAACTTGAATGGTAGAGTTACCAGGGTGAGAGTTGATGGGGCACTATCCAGCCCTGTAGAAGTTAAAAGTGGCGTACCTCAAGGCTCTGTCTTGTGGCCAATACTATTCCCGGTGTACGCTAACGATATACCTCAAATCAAATAACTGCTGGATATAAGTTCTTCTAAAAGACTGTTCCATAAATTTACCACCATAAGGTAGTGAAATTGTTTCCTGTAGTTTAGCCGACATCGCCTATTACCAAGTCCACTTTAACGACCGCGGGTGACTAGCTCACAACTTGAGGGAAAGAAGCCATTCATTAGAACGCCACCTAATTCCTAAATGATCCTAAAGGTTTCTAATAAGTCATCTTTTGAACTACGGCGCCTAAGGGAGTAAAGATCTAGAGACTTCAGGTGTTCAACATAAGGTTTCGCTTGCTGAACGTCAATTATGTGAATTGCAAGAGGCTGTACGATTTCAAGTCGAATGATTTCCTTTTTATAGTGAGGGCTAACACCCTAACACAACAATCTAGATGCGTCCGAACTAATGCTTTGTTAAGTTGCAGCAATACGTATGGTCTTCCGTTTGATAGCATTGATTTCAGCCATAAAATTTCCTGGACAAAAATCTTATCAACCAGTGCTTAAACGATTTGGCTCCTATTAAGATTCAATTGGTGGTCCTAATGGTATGACCAGTTAATGAACAGCTCAAGGTCGTGCATCAAGCTATCTTCATCCATTGATCCGATTAACTTCACATCACACGCAAAAATGAAACATGGGTACTTTAAGTCAGACGACAAGCCATCAGTAAAAATCAGGAATAGAAGAGGACCCGGTACCGAAACATTCAGGAACCCCAAGACCACATCGGTTTGTCTAGACAACGTCCAGAATGTTTGACCCAAAAATATATTGCCAATAATTCTCGACCGAATGTTCTATATCAAGTCTCTACGGTTGAAGTTGCTTCGAGGTAAAAGACATCGGGAACCATGACCCGCAACATACTGTTGTAGCACTGCTCCCACTGCCTCGGCGGATGCGTCCGTAAATACTGAGAGTGCTTCATGGATATTATCTCGTCGATAAGATTCTTAAGCGATGTTAACGCTGATTTGGATTCGTCTGTTAACATTAACGAATTTGCGTTTACATCGAGCTAATCGCGTAATTGCTGAGAGACGCTCATGCATTGTGGGATCAAACGAAGGTATATGTACACTAGTCCACGAAATCCCCGGAGATCCTTCAGGTTGATGGGCTCTGGGAAATTCAGGATTGTTTCGGTATTTTCTTTGAGTTATTCGATACATGGAGTCAAAAGTCTATGACCTAGGAAAACAAATGGGGTCTGACCAAAACTGCACTTGCTCGCGTTGATTGTAACCCCATGACTAGACAAGCGATCGAAAAGCGCAGCCAGGTGATGAATAATGTCTTCCATAGAGGTGTTAGTGACTAGTACATCATCAAGCTGGACGTGAGCAAAACCGAGGCCTCTGTAAACCTGATCCATAAATTTTGGAATGTTTGACATACGCACAAACTCGTAGAGTCCAAACGGCTTGGTAACAACCGTCTTCGGGATGTCTACTTTCGCTACTGGAATTTGGTTGTACACCCAAACAACGTCCAATTTTCTAAAAATGGTACCCGTGTTAATACTAGCTGTCAAGTTTTGAATATGCGGAATGAGGTACCTTGTTCAGCCTACGGTAGTCGCCACACGGGCGCCAATCAATTATTTTTTCCTCATGGGACATATGCATGGGAGAGGATCAGGGGCTACTAGATAGCCGCATAATGCCTTATTCTAGCATGTATTAGAACTCCTCGCGTGATCTGCAACTTTTCTGGCGGTATTTGCCTCGATCTTCCGTGAACCGGGTAACGACTGCGGGTAATGTTGCATTCTACTGACATAGTCACCGCAGGTGGTGCAGTTGATGATATTTGGACCAAGTTCGGATAATGCGTGAACAACTTTGCATAGCAAGGTTCAAAGTCGCCGAAACTCGAACCTATAGATTCCTTTCTTCTCTACTCGGAGTGCCAACAGATTTTAGAAGAGTATTTCCATTTGATAGCTGCAAGCGTTTGAAATCGACAAGGATGTCGAACGAGTGTACAAAAGAATCAATGCCAAGGATTTCAAATGGAACCCCAGCGATTGTAGAAATTTAGCAAAAATCATGTCGGAAACCTAAATCGAGAGTTGAGGAGCGTTGACCGTTGGTTGTTATAATATATATAGGTTGTTCAAAGTAATGTGTTGCTCACATTCCCATCCCTTACACACCACTACCGGTTTCTGGCTGTTTGCCGTCGTCAGGTGGAGACAGTAAAATCAGGAACAGTGAGCCTTGAAACAGTGGATTAAAGGTAAACTAGATTATACTTGTAAGCCAACTGTTATATAGGGTTCGTACAACGAACCACGATAATCAGACACAGAATCAAAAAGTTATTCTTGGTCAAAGCGCTCAAGGCGCTTGTGGATGACCAAAGTAATGTGTTGCTTACATCCCCATCCCTTATACATAGGTTGTTATATATGTTGGCTGCTTTTAAGTGTTGCCTTACGGGTTAGACGCTGCACAGGGTTCTACCGGCAATACACTCACTTCCGCCCCGATTTCTACCATAAAACTTAGACCTCAAGACCTATTCTGGATGAATAAAATTCTACTTAGCCGGTTCGGTCTTACAGTAGTCGTCATAAAATGTTGGCTCAAGTTTTTGCTTGCGACGTGCTATAGTAGCAAGGTTTAATGTATCGTCGCCGTATATCCGGGTTATCCGGAAATAGGCAATCGAGTATGGCTACTCGTGCTTTGGCGGGATGGGGTGCTTGGTCGTGAATCAAGGTTTAGTGTGAGGTTTCGAACCTCATTGCGCAAAGCTGCAAACTCATCCAGTAAGTCTGCATTTCTGTCTTCATTTTCGTTACTCAATGCGCGTGATCTTCCTGTTGTCACTGTGGACTGATGTGCATCTGCTGGCTGGGAACGGATGCGTTCTGCGATGCTGTCCCCAATCTCCACTAGTTCAGACACTGGAGCACTTTTCGCAGCAACCAATGTTTTGCATGTACTCAATGAGTGGCTGGAGCCATAGTTCCTTTAAATCGGGGTCGTCCATGTGCGATCTCCTTAACTCTTAACGGTCGAATGGGGCAAATTCGGTACACAAAATTTAAAGGTATATGATAGGTTAAATTAGACAGATCACTTACGTATACCGGAAGTATCGTAGTCGGCACACGTTCTGCTCTCGTTTGGTATGCGTCTAAGACGGCTGAGCCATGCGACGCGCCAGTTGTCAACAAACTTCAGAATTGTGGTGACGCTTGTGAAATTTCGCTCCGTGCTTCATTTTTCTGCGTGCAATGGCTGAAAAACCTTGTGAGTATATGAATTGATATTTTTTGCTTTATTTATAGATATCTTCTGAACACATTCAACGTATACACGGATGATGAAATATTTTTCTATGCGAAATATGACTGTCGGAATATATGTCTCAAATATGTCACATCCGGCATGTGAACCTATACAAGAGCGTGTCCCAAAAATGATACAACCAGCACTAATGTTCCCAAAGAAGAACTGGAAAAATGGTTGTGCCTTGTACTGTATTTCTCAATATCGAAGTTACCGAATACAAGAATGCACTGGGTCCAGAAGCTCTCTCCTCTCACTGACTATGCAGCTGAGTGCATGTCTCGAGATAGATATAAAGCTATCAAATCAAATCTTCATTTAGCTGATAACATAAACGCTGGCAAACCTGAAAATGCTGATTTTGACCCAATGTTCAAAGTGAAACCTCTAGTAAACCTTCTAAGAACAAAAGTTTAAAACCTAACCAGAGCAAAATATCTGCGTCGATGAGCAAATGGTGCCATTCAAAGGCGGATCAAGGGTCAAACAATACCTGCCAAATAAACCTAAAATATTGGGCTACAAACTTTTCGTACTCGCTGACCATCGTGGGATGATGTGCGATTTCATCCCATATACTGGGGAAATATCCCCCGTCGATGATCCCAACGTCCCAAACATCGGTGCTAGCTCAAATATTGTGCCACATCTTGCCAAGACTATTCCTTCCAATGAGAACCATCTTGTATTTTTTGAAAACTGATTCATCTCTGTGCCCCTTCCGCAATGCTTGTCAGATGTGGGAATATTTTGTTGCGGCACAGTTAGACTGCCACCATTAGTTGACTTACCAAAGAACATGAAAAATGACAAGCGCCTAATGAAAAAAGGCAGAAGCTCCTTTGAGGAGAAATTACTGGTGAGGGACATTCAAGTCACCCTGGTTTTGCTGGTACGACAACAAAGTAGTCATTTCTGTGTCTATATTTGCCAATGCAAATCCTCTATCAACTGTCCGTAGATTTGATAAAACTACAAAGAGGTCCATTGAAGTAACTTGAAGTTAATTCATGGCTTTGTTATCGTAGAGATAGCAAGAGGCTTTCTCTTACAAAAGAGAAGTGCTACAGCTTGCTTTCTTCAAACTTGAGGTAGCTTTCACCCTTACCAAAGCTGGAAAATTTTGCTTGCCTCCTAAACGTGGAAGCCTATCTCTACGAGTAGAAGACGCTGGCAGCAAAAGAAGGTATGGAGCCCTATCCGACGATGTTAGGTTGGACCAAGTGGCACATGTGCCTTGTGTCGAGGAAAAAGAAACCGATGCAGGTTCAAAAACTGTCCTGGAAAGACGAAGATATTCTGCACTAAATGCAATGTCCACTTATGCTTAAACATGCAAAAGAACTGTTTTGCGGCATTCCATGGGTTTTGTTCGCGATGACTCCATGAATGAAATACCTATTTTTTCTACCTTGTGTGTGTTTCACACTAAAAACATTTAATTGAGAAATCTTTTTTACCTTTTATGCCTCATATGACTATAGCTGGAAATCAATGAAAAAGGTGCCAGCACAGGACGATTGTACCGAATTTGTCCCACTTTTATATTTTCCGTAATGTATGGAAAACTAAAAATACTTTCTGTCCACATATAAGGAGAGCAGTTTCATCACAAAAATGCAGGGGACAAAAATTATTTGAATGTAAAACATAATTCAGGCATTTAAGGGTTAGTAGACGGTGTATGTGCATTAGTACGACAGATGGCGTCCAAGTTACCAAACAGCTGCTTTAGCCTAAATCGTTCATACTGGAATGTGCGTGAAATCACGGCCTACTTGAAAACCACGGTAGCGGTCACATTCGGCAGAGCCAGGAATTTGTTGCGTGCCTGTATCTACACTTCAGCCGGGAGTTCGTGCGTTAAATGTGAAAACATGACTGAGCCATCAACGATATATTTCGCTCTAAAAAATTAAGCCAATACTCAGTGTCCTGTGGAATGAAACAGGGAATTGTGATGACCGTCGAGGGCAGTTTAGCGCGTTTAGCTTCGCACAAGCAAAATTAGATAAGGCCAAATAAATTTTCAACTGCTAGAAATGGTTAAGTGCAAACGATGCAAAAATGCACGATAATACGAGGTCAAAATTACCTTAAATAAAAAACGCCGATTGAAATCGGGAAAAATGACTTATAGGAAAAATACAATAACGATGCGTAGTACACGAAGGATTTGTGTAGCACGTAGGGCTCACCAATTTCTAGTTCAAATATTCAGCATCGCTTACATTCAACGAGCATATACATCACGTGATCTCAAAAGCAAAGCAGAGTTTTAATATGATTCATAAGTTCTTTACTCTCCTACACTGTAAGTTAGAACTTTATAAACTTTCCACCATACCCCTCTTTGATTACTGTAATATAATATATTGAAGTATGAATAAAACCGATACCATCCTTTTGGAGAAAGTACAACGTACTTTTACCAAACCAATCACCGGATATAGCTCGAATCAATCATATAGAGAAAGATGTACGCAGCTCAAGCTAGAACCACTATGGTTCCGTAGAATTAGACACAACCTAATACTGTTCTTTAGAATAATATCTTCTGATAATATAGATATAAATTCGTCTATTCGCTTCCGACAAGGTTCTAGATATAACTTAAGAAATCAAGATAACCTAGTGGAATTACCTATATCCTGTACGAAAGTAAGAAGTAACTTTTTACCGTTTCACATTTTCATACATTTTGTATCGTTGTTTTACTAAACTGCAACCGCATAAATTTGAATATATACTTTTCCGTCCAACCGCGCGTCGTTCTTTCTGCCTCGTTGTGCTAGTCGACTGTTCTGTGCTGACTGTTCTGTGCTGACTGTTCTGTGTTGACTGTTCTAACGGAGTCGAGCTCCTTTTCAGCTGTCTCCGGACCTTTTCTCATCACTCGTTGTCCGTCTTGGATTTATTCGGAGCGGATTATTCTGTGTGTAGTGGAATATACTTCTTCACTGTCCGTGAGTTTTCATTGTCATATTTTGTATTCTACATTGGTATTTTTCCGCTACATATTTGGTGAGCCCGATATTTGTATTTCCTTTCGCTCCTATATCAATTTTTTTCATCATGGAATCTGACGTCTCTACCAACTCTCTCAACCTTAACGCTGTTGTTGTCCCTTTTCCTAATTTTGACGGTACTAATCCGCGTGCATGGTTTCGTCTGATGGAAAACACATTTCGGCTCAGAGGAATTACGAAACAGGACACGATGTATCTGTATGCTTCGAATTCTCTCCCCACTGCGATTGTCGCAGAGGTTTTTGATGTAATTGATGTCATGCCTCCTGAAACCCCTTACGATCTACTCAAGGCCGCTGTTTTGAAGCGAACCACTATATCGGAAGAGGGCAGATTGCGTCAGCTTCTCTCAAGTGTTCAGCTGGGTGATCGCACTCCCTCGCAGCTTCTTCGCCATATGCGCGCATTGGTTGGGGACTCAAAGGTCGATGACTCTATCATTCGTCAATTATGGTTGAAATGTCTACCTGTAAGCATGGCGTCCATCCTAGCAGCCTCTGCCACCCGTTCCACGTTGGATGAGCTTGCTGATATAGCGGATAAAATCAACGAATATTACGGACATCATACCGTCCAGCAAGTTGAGACACCCAAGCCATTAATCCCCAATGAACCCTTAAAATCCACAGAAAGTCTGTCAGAACGACTATCCAGAATTGAACTCTCTATAGCAAATCTGACGCGTTATGCTGAAACCCGCACTCACTCCAATTCGAGACGACGCAGCAGTGCGCCACAACACCGCAGTACGTCACAACACCGCAGTGCGTCGCGACACCGCAATCAGATTTGTTATTTTCATCGACGTTTCGGTGACGATGCACGTAACTGTCGCCCCGGTTGCAAATACCCCAAGTCTGGCGCATTCTCTAAACAGGGAAACGCGAGCGCCAGCCAGTAGTGGCGACGACTGTCGCTGGCCAACCCGTTAGTCGCCTCCTGTATGTCACTGATCGGAATTCTCATCAGAATTTTCTCGTCGACACCGGTGCTGAGGTGAGCGTTCTACCTCGATCTGCAGAAAAACGCCACCTTCAAGCTACAGGATTTTGTCTCCAGGCGGCTAACCAAACGAAAATTGCCACGTATGGTCAGAAGTTTCTAAACCTAGACTTCGGACTCCGCCGGCAGTTCCCTTTTCTTTTATTATTGCCGATGTCAAACAACCAATCCTTGGTGTTGATTTTCTTGCGCAGTTTGATTTAGTTGTTGATATTAAGCGACGCCAATTGCAAGATAAGATTACTTCACTTCACGTATCTTGTAAAACCGTTGCACTTAATTCTATCAACTTACGTGTGTGCCTTCCCGATTCTGATGAGTTCTCTTCCCTCGTCACGGATTTCCCTTCGCTGGTGCACCCCTCAACTGCAGCGACCAACCCCAAGCACCTGGTTCGACATCACATCGTCACCAAAGGACGACCAGTTTTTGCCAAGCCCCGTCGGCTCCCGCCAGACAAACTTCACGCAGCTAAAAACGAATTCCAACATATGGTAACCCTTGGCATAATTCGGCCATCCGATAGTCAATGGGCCTCGCCGCTGCATTTGGTTGCAAAGAAAAATGGCGACTGGAGACCTTGTGGTGACTATCGTGCACTCAACGCCATCACCATACCCGATCGGTACCCTATTCCACATATCCACGATTTTTCCCTGCATCTCCGTGGAAAGCAGTTTTACTCAAAATTGGATTTGGTACGGGCCTACCATCAGATACCAATGGCCGAGGAGGATATCGCCAAGACAGCTGTCATTACCCCATTTGGTCTCTTCGAATTTCTCCGAATGCCATTTGGACTTCGCAATGCAGCTCAGTCCTTCCAGCGATTTATGGACCAAATTTTTCGTGGATTAGATTTCGTTTTTGTATATATCGACGACGTCCTCATCGCCAGTACCACTGCAGAGGAGCACAAAAAACATTTACGCGTTGTTTTTGAACGTCTCGACAATTACGGAATCACTATTAATCCCGAAAAGTGTGTCTTTGGTCAAACCAGTGTCCAATTCCTTGGTCATCAAATCGACTCCCATGGTATTAGCCCGTTACCCGACAAAACCCAATCTGTCGTGGAATATCCTTTACCCCAATCCATCAAGAGCCTTCGTCGTTTTCTTGGTGTCATCAATTATTACGGTCGGTTCATCCCCAATTGTGCTCAATTGTTACAACCCTTAACTGATTTACTACGAGGAAATCCAAAGAAACTCGTGTTGACAGCTGAAGCGGAGGCCGCTTTTGTCGCCGTGAAGAAGGAGTTGTCAACAGTTACGTCCTTGAGCCACTTGGATACCACAAACAGTGCCCGCCTTGTGCTCAAAACAGATGCTTCTTCTGTTGCAGTGGGTGCAGTTCTACAACAGTTGATCGGCTGCGATGCTCAACCACTTTCCTTCTTTTCGAAGAAGTTGCAACCAACGCAGACGAGGTACAGTACATTCGGCAGAGAACTTCTCGCTGTGTACTTGGCGATCAAACACTTCCGGCACTTTTTGGAAGGACGTCAGTTTACCATCTATACTGATCACAAGCCCCTCGTTTATGCAGCTCGCACCTCTGCGGATCGTCACTCTCCTCGAGAAATCCGTCAGTTGGACTACATATTGCAGTTCACCGACGATATTCGCTTTATCGATGGTAGCAGTAATGTTGTTGCTGACGCATTCTCTCGCACGGATTTACACCAAGTCAATCGACCATCTGTGGACCTACAGGATCTTGCCCGGCATCAGGAAGCTGATCCTGAATTTTCCGTCATCACAAACAACCCTTCCCTTCGATTTTCATGTTTACCCCTCCTAAACTGTGACGCTCATATCCATTGTGACATTTCTACCGGCAAGCCGCGACCATTTGTTCCACAATCTCACCGCCGGATTATTTTTGATCACTTTCATGGATTATCCCATCCGAGCATACGCTCAACGGTACGTCTTATTACCGAACGTTTCGTATGGCACAACGTACGGAAAGATATTCGCCAATGGGCAAAACACTGTGTTACGTGTCAAAAGGGCAAGATTCATAAGCACACCCGTGCTGCCCTTGCCACATTCCCCCAACCTGACGCGCGTTTCAAACATGTGCACCTGGACATTGTAGGTCCCTTACCGCCATCCAAGGGTTACACCTACATTTTGACGTGTGTGGATCGATTCACGCGTTGGCCTGTTGCCACGTTTATGTGTGATATTTCATCAGAGACTGTTGCTCAGACGTTCCGGCTACTATCACCACAGACAGAGGATCTCAATTCACCTCTGCATTGTTTCGGGATGTTAGCCGAATGATCGGATCAACACATATGTGTACGACGGCATACCACCCCGCGGCAAATAGAGTAGTCGAACAGTTCCACCGTCAATTGAAAGCTTCCATCACCGCTTCCTCGTCCAGTGTGCATTGGTCTGAACGGCTACCCATCATTCTGTTGGCAATCAGGAACACGGTCAAGGAGGATGCCGGATGTTGTCCCTCGGAACTTGTTTTCGGTACCGCACTACGACTGCCTGGCGAGATGATTCTTGACTCCCGCCACACCGGTGAGCTCGATGTTTTCACATACGCCGCGAGATTGAAGGAGCAATTCAAGTCTGTTCGTCCCGTCCCAACGCGCCCCAACAACCGTCCCGCCCAAGTTCATCCCGACCTCTCAACCTGCCCCTACGTTTTTGTTCGTGTCGACGCCATGCGGAAGCCCCTACAGCCGCCCTACGACGGTCCCTTCAAAGTTTTGGTGC
>JACCGJ010020761.1:0-12805 GCA_013407085.1 Atriophallophorus winterbourni
CCCGCGTATAAGACGCACTTTTTTTCTTCATAAGTTGCTCTAAAAACCCAGGTGCGTCTTATCCATGGATACTATTATTATAAAAATTACCGTAAATACCCGCGTATAGGACGCACTTTTTTTCTTCATGAGTTGCCCTAAAAACCCAGGTGCGTCTTATCCATAGATACTTTTATTATAAAAATTAAGCATTTATCATAATATCAAAAATTTATTTTATAAACCGGTACAATATTTATCAATATTTATCCTCGTCGTCACTGTCTTCATTCAACAAAGCATTCAATGCATTCAGTCGGACCAAATTGCGGCTCAGTTGCCCGGTTCCCGTGTACTTTCGCGTACTTGATCACTTCCATTTTAAAGTTTGAAGTATAGCTCTGTCGTTTAGTCTTCGTCATGTTGAAGGGTAATAATGAACTGTATCTTCAAAATCATGAAAATGTAATATCAACCAATCATGGAGTAGTATTTGACTCTTGTTGGAGCAAAAACTTTTCCTTAAAAATGTCATCCAATCATTCGACATGACGACCAAGAATGAGAAGTGCACTTTCCACGATAGTCTACATAGTCTAGACAGACATCTGCTGACTGACAGGATGAATGAGTCAGCAATCAGCACACACGATGATCATAGCGATTGTATGGAGGTCACCGTGATTGACTTAAGTTCACCGTTTCTATAAAAAATTAATGGAAATTAAGGACTAAAATTAGGATGCGTCCTATACATAGGTACACAGTTTTTCCATCGTTTTTAGGGTCAAATATCCACTGCGTCTTATACATGGTATCGTCCTATACGCGGGTATTTACGGTAGGTGTTAATTATCCGCGGTAGTGTCTGCTTTGTGAAGCTTCCGATGATCCTTCTGAGCGATGTTAGGATTTGGCAAAAGGTTTTGTATACAACAAAACACTGCCGTGAAGACTTCAAGTTACTGCTAATCCACACACCCAGGTCTTACTCTTGCGTAACCATGAAAGTTGATGAGATGCTAGAAAATATGTGAATTCGAATGATTAACCGACTTTTGACATTTTACGTTTTTGGATGTTGAATGGCAACCAGTTTAGCAAGGACCACGTATGAAGTGCTTCGAGATCTTTAAGTAGAATTTGGCAATCTTCTATGGTGCGTACGCTAGTCCAGTCTTTGATGTCATCCGCAAATAAAATAATTTTGCTGCATACGATTTCAGGTTTATCGTTATCCTACACCAGGAAGATTATTGACTTCAAGACTGAGTCTTGAGGTACGCCACTTGTAACTCATACCATCAACTCATACCCTGATAACTCTACCCGTCAAGTAATCCTGTATCCAGGCCAATAATCTGCCCCACACCCGAGCTGCTCCAATTTTGTAGTAGTATGCTGTGGTTAACAAGGTCAAAAGCTTTAGACATATCCAAGTAACAAGCATGGATAGGGTATCCATCGTCAACGACTCGAGTCCAATTATCAAGAGTTATGAGAAGATAGGTGAGACAGAAGAATCTTGTCCTAATTCCGTGCTTTGCGATGAAAAAAAGCTTTGTTCCAAGTGTTTGATAAGTTCGTCTGCTACAAATCGTTCGAGAAATTTAGAGACCACTGGCAACAACGTCACTGGTCTGTAGTTAGACACATGGGATCCATTCCCTCCTTTTGTATATCGGAGTGATTAATCCACTTTTCCAGGCAGTAGCAACCATGCTACAACTCAGTGACAGGTTAAAGAGATCAGAGAGTGGTGAGAAAAGAGCAGGGGCGCAGTGATTTAGGATGAAGGGTGTTATTTCATAAGCATACGGGGAATTTTTTTGTATTTAACCCGCGTAGCTTTACAAGGACAACCTCGGGTTTCACAACGATCTTGTTGTGTGTGTATTGTGTTAGTCTGGGATCTGAATGCAGGCATATCGTAACATACGCGCTCTTAAGGGTAGAACAATC
Source organism: Atriophallophorus winterbourni (assembly GCA_013407085.1). Lineage (NCBI taxonomy): Eukaryota > Metazoa > Platyhelminthes > Trematoda > Plagiorchiida > Microphallidae > Atriophallophorus > Atriophallophorus winterbourni. The sequence continues at coordinate 1,942 of JACCGJ010020761.1, forward strand.
TAGAGTAAAATTGAGCGAGTTTGATTGCGGCTTCTAGAGCAGTGGATGTAATTCCAGTGGTAGTAAGTGAAGCGAAAAATCCCAGCTTTACCCTGGCCTTTCTGTACACGATCTAGCGGAGGAGCTTTGGGTTTCCTTCAATTTCATCCATCAAATTGATTTGATACCCTTCTTTATCTCCCTGAACAAGTTTAGTAACTTTTTTATCAACAAACGGTGAGATTCCCAGGATTCAGTTGTTGACTGCAGTAAGTGGTTTCTCCACGCACAGTTTCGCACCTTTATCCAATTCCTTTTTCGACTCCGGATCACGAATTTGTATCCGTTTTTCAGTTTTTTGGAAACATATTTTGAGTGTAGTTCTATTTTTTTGAATGATTTTCTGAAATATCGATGACCAGCATTGTTAGACATCAGTGTTAATCGGTGCCCAGTCGGTGACTTTTTGAAGAGCCATTAATAATTCAATAGAATCGATTTTTGGTATCAATTTCGGAGCATCACTAGCTCTTTTTGCTTCAGATATATAGTGGAAAACAATGACTACATGATCACTCTTTTCAAGTGGTGCTTCATAGCGGATATCGTCGATGACATTTTCCGTGCTCGTCAGAACAAGATCGAGTATGGACGGTGTGTTTGTGCATCTGAAGCAAGTGCTGCTTGAGATATGGTCATATAAAGGAATTTCATTTAACATTTTGTAGAATAAGTGATCGAGAGAATTCACCTGTGGAATCTCGATTTTTACTAAATTCGTGAAATTAAAGTTACCCATGATCGGGATCACACATTCCACGATAGAGTCGATTTTCAGGTGTTTATTGATAATTTTGATCTCTCGTGGAAATTTGTATCGATATTGTTTCCAATTGTTAAGCACGGTATCCACCATAGTGGTGGTCAAAGTGTTAGTATAAGGGGGTCGTGGACCATTGTCTTCATAATTCGGTGACTTAGGGATTCGGAAATTATAGATAACCGCTCCATTGCTGGTTTGGATAGCATTACCAATAAATCTCCACTGTTGTATGTCGTGGTTCGATTTACACTTTGTATCTGAACCAGTGGCTTATTCTGGGACATTTAAGAGAATTAGCGTACGCTTATTGCGATCATTTGTTTTCTTTTGATGACCTTCCGGTGGCGATTTTACCCGCTCGGACCATGGCACATCAACAAATACACGAGATGTATTTTCCACGCCGTCCCGTAGCAAGTATGTCGATAGCAGTATATCTTCTAAATCCTTCTAATTTTGAACTACTACCTTGAGCAACCGCGCTGATCTTGGTGTTACGCTTTGGGAGGACGACTCAAGCGAATTAACTAAGCCAGGTGGGTCGCTTTTAGATTCATCTGAGTGCACAATTCCAATCAATCAGCCAAGTCGTGCTGGGTCGATTCTACAATAACGTCTCAGTTGACTCTGTCACGTTGGTGCAGATAACACTAAGAGAAATTCCTTTCGAGGCAACTTTGGTTATTGGGGCATTCGATGTGAACGGTTCCGGCTTCAAGATCTTTAAACACTCTTCTGGGGGCCATGCTGCAACAATTCAACATTTTTTAGAGAATGGTTTGGTGATGGTAAAGTTGAGCGCATTCGTTTGTTTAGTTTACATGTTTTAGGAGTGATTAATGGCTCAACAGCATTCCACACTTGTGCAAGCTCCTCTTTCAGTTTCGACAATTTACACTTCATTGTGTAAAACATATAGGGCAGACTTCCAGGGAAATTCACACTGGAATAGAAGAACACCGAAAACGTCTCCGGAGGCAGCCCCGACATCCGAGGGAATATCAATCATTTATTCGTGATTCCGCCTTCGGGGAGCACGTTTTAGATACGGGCCACTGCGTCCGTCTAGAAAATGTGGAAATATTGGGACGCGGTATTAAACCGTATAGCTAACGCATACAATTACCAAGGCAGGGATACTGGCAGTAAATAAGGTGGATTGGGCAGAAATCTTCCCAGTCTAACGCTCGGCACTGATGCGAAAGTTAATAGTTTTATTCACCTTATACCTACTAGTTAATTAGATATTTGTTCTCTTCAAAAATAGCTTAACCTTAGCCCCGTTAGTTATGAAATTTTATGCATGTGGGCCGCTGTGTCAACTAATCTTAACAGCGTTCACTTGCATCAGATTGACGTGGATACACACAAGGAGGAAATTGGATCAATGATCCTGGTCAGTCTCACGAGACATGACACACTGTAGGCGTACTATAAGCTGTTTAGCGGTAAGGTTAAATAAGTGGTGGTGGGTTGACTACTGCTTGATCATGTCCCCTGTCTTGACTATCACCCTTTGTCTGACGAAGCTCCTGTGTCAGAAGTGAAACGTTACCCAAAAACTACTCTAAACGATTGCACTCAAATTTCTATGCATTTATGCCCTATGGTTTGAGAAACTAAAAGTTCCCAACCCATGCATCTAGTTCGTCTCCTGATAATACATTTTTAATTCGTGAACCTCATAATATCTAATAAGGCTCAAATTCTCCAGCTTCGTTTAATTTAAGAAGCGTAGAATACAATGCTCGTGATTTCCTTAACGCAGAATGATACATTTATTACGTATTTAAAATGGGTAACACTGCAAACAAAGTATGAACATGTTAGCCCCTGATGGATATTGAGGTTGGGACATCCAAACAGATGAATCATATGTGCTCACAAATATTATATGAGTTTATACCAATGATCCTGAAAAGATTTACATTCTTAAGTGTTTCAAGGCATGCGTATCCTGTTTGTGCTGTCCGATGTGCTGGGTGCAAACTACATCGAAATGCATGCAAATACGTTATTTTGTTCAAACTCATGCATTGAAATTTAATTTTGCCACAGTCAAGACCAATTCGTTTAAACAAATAGAGTTGATTAGTGTGAAAGTATCGTTACTTATATTGCGTATACTGCTGGCCAAACCCTGAAAGGTTTCTATATTTAACTGCCCAAGCTTGCTCTAAAACCTGTCATCATAAGTCCTCACAAATTTATTTGCCAAGTGTGTCGCACATACTAGTCATTCTTCTTTCCCGATGAACAAGATATACCATGCTGCATGGTGAATGAATTAATGAAGGACGTGAGTGTATTCCATCTTAAAGTATTAGCTTTAGATAGAGTTAAAAAGCATAAAATCCAGTAAACGTTAGTAATCGCGGTGTACAAATTATTGTAATACCTTGGGAATACGATATATATTCACTTTAAAGAAAGAATAATCCATAGAAATATCAAACTGATCGCATACAGCGTGAAATTATAAGCTTCATATCGTAATTATGGGGTTGTATTAAGCGATGTCAATCGAGAGCAAACTGCATATCATCAAATTATTTGAAAATATTCGAGACCGATTGGGAGTCCATAATCATGAAAATAAAGTTTGCAATGAATCGGTTATACTAAGTTTTTGGTAACGTTTCGCTTCTGAACACAGAAGCTTCTTCAGACCAAGGGTGTCGGTGCTAACAGTGTTCAGGTTTAAATGGCATTCTCTTGACAAATCCTGAGTTCTCTAAGCTGGACAGGGGAGATCAAGATGATTCATCACACCTCCTAATTGCTGTGTTCATCCCTAATTATTTATTAACAGCACAGGTCAGCGACTGCTGACAGACTGCCTAAGTAAACATGTGCGTATTAGGTGTGATGTTCGTTAATCCTTTTCCGCTGCAAAACCGAACGCCAGATAACCAAAGTAATGTGTTGCTCACATCACCATCCCTTACACACCACTACCGGTTTCTGGCTGTTTGCCATCGTCAGGTGGAGACAGTAAGATCAGGTTCAGTTAGCCTTGAAACAGTGGTAAAGTGGTAAACAAAGTTATGTTTGTATTCCCCTCTTATATACGGTTCGTACAACGAACCACGATGTTCAGACAAAGAATCACAAAGGGATTCTTGGTCAAGGCACTCGAGGCGCTTATGGATTACCAAAGTAATGTGTTGATTACATTCCCATCCATTACACACCACTACCGGTTTCTGGCTGTTTGTCGTCGTCAGGTGGAGACAGTAAGATCAGGTTCAGTAAAACAAATTTCACCACTTTACCACAGTTCCAAAGCTCAGTGAACCTGATCTTACTGTCTCCACCTGACGACGGCAAACAGCCTGAAACCGGTGGTAGTGTGTAAGGGATGGTGATGTGAGCTACACATTACTTTGGTCATCAATAAGCGTCTTGAGTGCTTTGACCAAAAATCACTTTGTGATTCTGTGTCTGAACATCGTAGTTCGTTGTACGAACCCTATATAACAGTGGCATACATGTATTACTTTGAACGCCAGATAGTTGAGATATCCGCCCCATCCACCTTGTTCACCGCATTCGCCCCAGCCTTTGTTATTTCAACACCCTCGGCGTGAAGTCTTTCCCTATAAGATTTCACACCCCGTCATATAACTTTCACGTTATCAAGATCTACGCTGTGTCCAGTGTCTAGCACGTGTTCAGCTAGAGCAGAATCCCGAATCAGGGATTGATAGTCGCCGGGATTGCGGGGTCGCTTTCCTACTCGTTTTCTGTGTTCGTTTACCCCAATGCAGAGTTCTCTAGACGTTTGTCTAATGTAAACACCCGCGCAACCCTTGCATTTGATTTTGTAGATGTAGTTCGTCGCACAAACTAAAGGATTTTTATCTTTCTGATGCATTAATACGGAGCGGAGAGTTCTACCTGCCTTATATGTTACTTTAATACCTGCGCTATTCAACATTCGACTTTCTCCTTCGGATGCGCTTTTGACATACGGTCGAGATACCGTAGCTCGCCAAACTTTTTCCGTCTTCGGTTGCGGATGTTTAACTCGGTTGAATTGGTGCTTAATTAAGCTAGTGGGGTAACTATGATTTGCAGGTCGGAAAAAGAAAATAACACCTAATGATTACTTGAGCAGTTTGTTGACAAACGCTATTCACGCATGTACACTGAATAAACAATTAGGGATGAACACAGCAATTAGGAGGTGTGATCAATTATATTGATCTCCCCTGTATAGCTCAGAGAACTCAGGATTGGTCAAGAGAATGCCATTTAAACCAGAACACTGTTCGTACTGACACCCTTAAACTGCATATCCTGTTCGAATGTGCATACCGGCTTCAACACAATCGATCAAACATCAACCACTTCAGCCTCGGCGTTTCACACATTTTACGATTGTGTCATCATTCATTCCTGAAGTCAACCTTTCCAACGCTAATCGTGTTCACCCAAGAATCCCACAACAAAAATGGAACTCAATTGGCCAAACCCGTTTATTATGCATATGACAATGAACAAAACCCCGCCTAACTTATATAGGCAAATCTCGTCATCACAACACTGTTTTCGGTATGTCTTACCGATCGTCACTTCAATCTTCTTTTTCAATCGGTTTTGTGCCAACTGGTTCACTTCAAACGCTCAACTGGCTGGGTTCGTTTCATCGACCTTGATAAATTGAATATCGTCCATCTACTTATGAAGGGTTAACCGCTTTTATACAATTCTATCAAAACCCGAATCATCGCGGGTTTGCGGTTGTTGTCGACGCTCATTTCGGTGTTTCACACTTTCATGTTTTGCCAGAAGGTGGTGCTCGCATATTTTCAAAAATATCCACAAAATGTTTTCTCAGCAACCTCAAACATTTTAGAGAAACGTTTTATTCTCGCTGTTGTGTATCAGATGAGCAAGTTGGCATCGACCCAAAAGCAGATATATTTGAGTATAACTGAATGCTTTTTGTAAGTGAAAATGTTGTTATCTATAGCAGCGGTTCAATCATCGATCAGACGAACTCTATGCCATTTCAGTTTATTGGGTAAATGAATGTTATCGCTGTTGATTCTCATTGAGAATCGAGGAAATTCCCCAATATGGAGTTACGCGCAAAATCCCAGGTATTTCAGAACCAACGAGGATTTGTCAACAAAAGCGGTACTCAATTATTGGGTTAACCGGGTTAGATCCAGGTCAATGTCAAAAACAATATCGTGTACGTACCAAGTTACGTACACGAGTCAAAATCAAATCAAGTTCAAATGTCCGACCGTCCCACGCAATCGAGATTACGACAAATTGTGCGCAGTAAATCAAGGTCAAAATAAGCAAAAGCGTACGTAAAGCAATATGATAATGACAGGTTAGAAAAACAGTGTGGAAGGCGACATTGACGGAACGGAAGGAAGCAACACCGCCCCCCAAAGCCAGCATGGCTTTCGTTCCACGCGGACTTTCTGTTCCTTTCATCCTTCATCAGATCTGAACACATGTCAATCGAAGGTATTTTGTCATTAACAAGATTTTGATCCGATGCACACACACGGGATTTCGAATCAGCAAAAATACTGATCACGTCGACTGGTGACACTTCATAGTTTGATGTATCACCACCGCAACCTTCCGGACTGTTCCACCGATCACGTGAAATGGACATATCAGCAGCTCGACAAGGTCCCCCGTCAAATCCGGAATCAAACACCAGTTTTGTGGGAATATCCAGATGTGTCTTCAACAGACCTGATCGCGTCGTCATATCAGTCTCAGTAAAAGCAGTGATCAAATTATCACGATTATAACAAGGCGAGATAAAACAAGCAGGACGTACACAACTTTGCGAGAAAGGCTGAATCGTGACAAAGTCATCAACATCTGCAACGGGTGCCTTTCGATCAAACATATCAACCGAAATTTCTGGTTCACCAGAGCTATTGCAATCAAACCTTTGGATATTTGGGATTGGACGACAGGTCAATGTGGTCATGGTGCAGCGGTTATCTGATCGCTCGGGGGAGTAAGGTCGCAGGTTCGAACCTCGGTGGCGACAATATTTTCGAAATAATTTTCGTCATCGGTAAGAAGACTCAGCATTCTTTCTAAAAAGAGTTTTCTAATTTTTCTCTCCTTTACCTCAATTTCGATTTTATCGATAGCGATTTCCTGCTCTAATTTTCTCTTCTCTCTTGCTTTTCTTTTTCTTTCCATTTCGTCGAGTCTTGCCTGTGCTGGTTCAGCGAAACGGTGTCCGAATGTTTGCAAAGATTGGGAAAATGAACTGTGGGGAGAGTCGTTGGTGAAAGTGTCCTCAGGAAAGGTATCAAAAATCAAATCCAACTCAGCAGAGAGTTTGTTCTCGAGCGACATGGTAAAATCTTTCTTGAGCATTCCACTGCTATAGCATTTCTTGACGAATGCATTCAAAATGTCGAATCGAAATTTACGAAGACGGATGAACTCTCCGAATTAATTGAGTACTGTTGATTCTTATTGAAAATCAAGGAAATTCCTCAATATTGAGTTACGCGCAAAATCGCAGGTATTTCAGAACCAACGAGAATTTGTCAACAAAAGCGGTACTCAATTATTGGGTTAACCGGGTTAGATCCGGGTCAATGTCAAAAACAGTATCGAGCACGTATCACGTTACGCACACGAGTCCAAACCAATAATGGCGCGGTCAAAATTGAGTCAAATTATTCAAGGTGAAAGAGTAAAACAAAATAGAGGGAACAAGCAAAAACAACGATATTTTGGAATACAAATACACATAAAAATTGAAGTGTAAGTGGGAAGGTAAAAAGAATCAACACCGCCCCCCAAAGCCACCTCTGTTTTCTAACAACTATCACTCTCCATCACCTTCTAATAACCACACCATGCGTATATCTCTTTTAAGCTCCCCGTCTGCGGTGCGTAACAAAACTTCCCGTACATGACCGTCATCACCGAGTAGAGTCTCAGACACGATCGCTTTCTTCCAAGAACCGCGCGACGCACTTTCGTTTTGGTAAAGAACATAGTCGCCATCAGCAAATTCTCTTCGCAGACGCATCCATTTATGCCTCACTTGTAACAATGGTAAATACTCTATCAACCAACGACGCCAAAACGCGTTTGCAAGTACTTTGGCTTGTCGCCAGCGCTTCGTATACCGATCCCTGAGGTTTACGCAGTCATCTAACACACTGCCGTGTTCACGGCCAAGTAACAGGTGATTTGGGGTCAACGCAATTGGTTGGTCCGGATCATCATACAACGGTACAATCGGCCGATTGTTCAGTATTCGTTCCACTTCGCTCAAAAAGGTCATTAAGGTTTCGTCTGTTAAGACTTGTTCCCATGAAACTGCACTCAAAATGCGGCGTGCAGAACTGATCTACGCTCCCAAATTCCTCCGCGGTGACTACTATAGGGAGGGTTAAACTTCCACTCAATCCCTTTGTTCAACAGACTCTTGTGAACTTTGGTATCGTTAAGTTCATTTGAAAAACGTCTCAGTTCATGCTCTGCCCCAACGAAATTGCTGCCTCTGTCACTGAACATATACTTAGGGGGCCACCTCGATTAATAAAACGGGATAACGCCATCAGAAATGAATAAATCGATAAGGAATACGTAACTTCTAAATGAACCGCACGTGTTTTCAGACAAGTAAAAATGCATCCATATCGTTTTCTGTTAACACGCCCTTCCCGTACCAAAAAACGGACCGAAAATGTCAACTCCAGTTGCCTCAAAGGCATAGCCAGGTGTCAATTGGCATTCCGGTAAATCTGCCATAATTTGTTCAGACGGTTTTGCGGATCGCATTCTGCACGATATGCATTTACGCAAGATACCCTTCACCACAGAAGCACCTCGCAGTATCCAGTATTTTTTTCGTGCTGCGGCTAAAACACAATTAACACACGTATGACCTTCCGCTTCATGGATGTATCGTACAAGAATAGTAGTCACGGGATGTTTAGAGGGTAGTATGATGGAATGCATGTATTGGGGTTCAATTGAAGCACTTCCGAGTCGGCCTCCAACACACAACAGATCTCTCTTCAAAATGGGGTTTAGTTTACGCAACTGGGATGATTTCAAAATATTGGTGATCAGCTTCTCGGACATTCCTTGCAGTGCCTTTAGCTCTTCTGCGAAGTACAAACCTTGAAGATAGCGCAAGATAAAGTATTCAGCTTCTTGAAGTTCGTCCAATGTTAATGCGCCAACTTTTAAATTAATAGTAAATGTTCTGTCAATTCTACGCAAGATGTATAGCTGAAATCGGCGTAGCCACGCAACGGCAGACATGAGCTTGTGCCATGATGAATAGTAACAGAGAAGCTTATCGAATGGTGGTAGAGTCGATACAGTCGCTAATGTAACGGTTTTTCTTTTAAACTCGAGATGTTTGTCATCAAGCGATAAGCCACTCGGGCGATATGCAGGCCAATCATGTTCATCAGTCAATAGAAAACCTGGACCGTACAGCCATCGATCAAGCAAATGAAATTCTCAAGATTCAAGATTCAAGATTCAAGAATTTATGGTTACAAAAAGCACATAGCTTCACAATTACCATATCATAGTAAAGATGCGTTTAATAAGAGGTATAAAAAACAATTGTACGATGTCACTGGAGTCAAGTAATATGCTTACCCTGAGTCAATACACAGGCATCGTCAACTCGTTGTGTAACAAATAAGTGTCCAAGGTTCGAGTGAATGTTTAGATACAGGGAGAGGTACTAATTGCTTCGGGAAGGGCCATTCCACAGGAAACAGGCACGTACCGAATAGAAATATCGGCGACAATTAGTACGGGAATGGGGAATTTGTAGTGCCGCTGAGTGGCTACGTGTAATTCCTGATTCACGGTATTTGAATAAATGTTTGAGTAGATGATCTGGAGTATGCAATATTTTGTAAGTAAGGATAACGTCACTTCGAAGTCTACGTTGATGGTGAGTGGTGAGCTTTAGCTTTTTCAACCTTTCCTCGTATGTACGGTCTCGAAAACCACGCACGAGTTTAGTTGCACGATGATATATCCTGTCAAGCAAAAATATATCCTTTCTCATCCACGGAGTCCATGCTTGCGATGCATGTTCCATTGTGGGAATTAAGTAAGTCTTCATGATGCTTGGCAACGTTACAGGCGTAAAGGTTCTGAAGATCCGTCGAAGCATACCTAGAAGCTTTGAAGCACGCTTGTAAATGACCTCACAATGCACGTTGTTCTTTAGGCTGCCACATATCCAGACTCCAAAATCCTTCTCCGATTCGGTCCAGCTCAAAATCGTTTGCCCAAAGTGATAATCGTACTGAAAGGGCTTACCGATTTGCAGTAACTTGCATTTTTGAAAATTGAACGGAAGTTTATTTCTAACTGACCACTCGTGTAATGCATCTAAATCACTTTGCAGTTTTACGCAGTCTGCAGTTGATTTTGTTTGCATCCAAAGTTTAACATCATCCGCAAAAAGAACTACCTTGTATGAGAGCGTTTCAGGTAAATCATTGATGTAAACTAGGAAAAGCACTGGACCGAGAACGGAACCTTGCTCGAGCGCCAATACCCCGAGAGCCTATATCTGCCGGGTTCTTGTTCGACGATATATGTCTCCATTGTGTTGGCTCCGTGTGCTCACGGATGAAACCGATGCGATTAGCCACAAACGTTTGAAATCGGGATTCAGTATTGTGAATATAAAACAAAACAATGGTTGAATCAGTCCAAAAGTAAGTCTTCAAATTATCCCAGCCAAGTTCATCATATATGTTTCGCAACATTTTTACCGAAAGGACCGCCGCCTGTAATTCGAGCCTGGGAATAGTAATAGGTTTGAGAGGACAAACACGCGCTTTCCCCAGCACAAAACTGCAATACGGTTTTACTTCTAGAGATGAATATCGCACGTACGCTACTGATCCATAACCAACCTCCGATGCATCGGAGAAAATATGAAGAGACATATGTTCACAGTTAAACCCAGACGGTTTTATGCATCGCGGAATCTCCAACGACTTCACGAGTTGTATCTCTTCTTTCCAGATTTCCCAAGTTCTCCTTTCAACACCAATCAGC